>CM044002.1:57506486-57800473 GCA_024085815.1 Flaveria linearis
TAATAGTAATAATAGTAATAATAGTAATAATAGTAATAATAGTAATAATAGTAATAATAGTAATAATAGTAATAATAGTAATAATAGTAATAATAGTAATAATAATAATAATAATAATAATAATAATAATAATAATAATAACAGAGAAATTTAATAGAAAAATTTAACAGAAGTGTATATAGCAGTTATTTTTTCATTCAGCAGAGTCAGTCAGATACATAATCAAACAACCAAGTTTCAGTCAGATGCAGATTCAGTCAGAACTTCTTACTGGGTCAGCTTCTGACTCAGTCAGATCTTATCCAGTCAGTTTTATCAAACAGCCCCTAAATGAAGTGTTAATTTTTTTATTTAAGCACAATTATTAAAACAAATTAAAATTTTACATCACTATATTATGGTTTTTACAAAAGAAAACAAGAAAAATAAATCACTTTTTAAAAATATTTACATGAAAGTTTTCGTGTAAAATACGATATTCATTTTATATCCATGAAACACATGAATAAATTTTAAATATCCACTTAACGTTGGTTATCATGAAAAATACCTTGAAATGTATAAAATTAGGCCACTTTTTAAAAAGATGGGATAGTAAAAACAAAGTAGATACATGGAAAACAAACATTCAACAAGAAATTCGTATATGAAATAAAGTTATGTTCGATTTTGCTCTCTATGGTTTGACAAAAATAATCACTTTTCACCAAATAATAGTTGAAAACTAATATTTATCTCTAAAAGTTTCATAAATTGTTTCAATTTCAATCTAAAAGTTTCATCATCGTTTCCACTTGAATTTAAAATAATAAAACTTTTATACTGAAATTAAAACAACCTATGAAACTTTTAAAATTAAATTGATATTTGTAATTTTTTAAAAGAATATTGTTATTTTTGGCAAACCTTAGGAAACAGAATTGAAATTCACTCGTAAAAGAAAGTAAAAACCAAGCAATATTTATACTATGATAATACACAGGAAATATGCAAAATAATATATTGCATTCACAGATTAAGTAAGTTAGAACTCGTATGATATAAGCACTAATATATACATATACCAAAAAATGATTATTCTCGTGATTTTTTTCTCAAACAACCAATGCAAAATAATTTATTGTATTCATGATTAAACAAGTTAGAACTCGTATGACATAAGCACTAATATATACAAATACCAAAAAATGATTATTCTCGTGATTTTTTTATCAAACAACCAATTTTCATGTAGTTATAGACATTTATGCAAATTACTATTTCCAAAATTTTCTTATTGTACAAAAATAATAACATAAACAAAATTTCAAAGGCTAAGGATCGTCCCACTAGCTACAGAACATCAGGTATCAACTTCATATTCGTTGTGAGGATAAGTAGGTACGGAATATAATAGTTAAACAAGCTAAAGTCAGGTATGATTTTATTGAATTAGTGGAACGATATGTTTTAATATAACGATGTACTAAGCATACAACATCTATGTTTTTACCTAATGCACCACTATTATATTAGTGTATAAAAAGTCATACATGGGTGTATACAAGCCTTTATACAGACGTATACAAGTCAAAAACAACGTATACAAGGACTCATACGGCAGCATACACATATTTTTTTAGAAATCACAATTTAATCAAATTTATAGAGGGTGTGTAACTGTGTTTACATGCTAGTTTAGCATATGTCATGAACATAACTACTCATTTTAAAAGGAAGAGACAAAAATGCCCTTGTAGTGATTCAAAGTCCCAGACCAATACGCTAGATAAACCAGGGTCAAGGTTGTCTTTAAAGGCAAATAGAAACAAATAAGCGAATAAGGTTTATGCCGAAACCAACGTCACAACAATAAACAAAATAGCAGCAAGCCCAAAACAGCACCCGACGATTACAGCAAAGGCCTGCAATTTATTATAAATCACATGAGGCCCGTTTACCTACCAACAGGTCGAATTTGGTTGTATTGCATCTTAGACGGCCAAGCATAGTCCAAAGCTGCCAAAGCCTATTCTTCACTTATATAACCTTCTAAATCATTTACTCCTAAGTTTTTAGATTATACAAAGATGTAGCTTTACAATCATTGCAATTATTTTTATACAGAACAAAGAAAGCTTGTCACTTAACCAACCCGTTTTGACTTGTTACCCGACCCGCACAAGAGCCCATTTTGACACCTCTAAATTAAGGGTATACTGGAAGGGTTAGCTAAACAAAATGAGGGGGAAGGAAATTGAATATTTAAGCGTTACAAACCTTTGCTTGTGATCTGAACTTGAATTTGGCCATGAACCAGGACAAACCATTATCAACTACAGGTGCAAGTGCCAAAGCCCTGCATGATAAGCAACCGTAACATAATACGCTAGTAAAATTGGTGATACGAACTGTATAAGCCTATGTTAGTGATGTTCTCTCTTTTTGGTTAAACTATCCAATGGACCATTTAACTTCGTTTTATAACATTACAGCCAGATTTATTATTTTTTTTCTTTTTTAGTAAAAACAAGATTTTCACAAGTTGCAACTTGCTTATATTAAGGTATGGGCTCTGTGTTTCTAAGCCAAGAGCATGTAAAGAAAGCCTTATATGGCCTCCAAAAGTTTAGTTTGACTTTAGAAATGAAAACATGTATGTTGCACTTCTTAGAGAGCCAAGGGCTTAAACGTCCTTTGTCACTAATGGAGCGCCATAAAGTGAGTGTGTGTGTGAGATAGAGAGAGACAGAGAGAGAGAGAGAGACAGAGAGAGAGAGAGAGAGAGATTATCATCAAATACGATGGTGATAAATATAAATACCAACTACATTAAGCGGCTCACCCTCCAGCTCTCGCTAATTTAGTTACTTGGCTTCCAGCCCAGACCATGGCCATCAATTTCACAAATCTGCACATCATTGTTCACCCCAAACTCTCATCCAACAGTATGATGACGTGATGATGATGAACAACAAGAAGAAGATAAGAACCTTTTAACAGCTGCCCAATAACCCATTTTCCCAGGTGCTGGTGCTATGTAGAACC
This sequence comes from Flaveria linearis, assembly GCA_024085815.1. Taxonomy (NCBI): domain Eukaryota; kingdom Viridiplantae; phylum Streptophyta; class Magnoliopsida; order Asterales; family Asteraceae; genus Flaveria; species Flaveria linearis. The sequence goes on from CM044002.1 coordinate 57,509,514, forward strand.
TAGACCATAAATAAACATAATTCTGTTAAGTAGATATGTCAAGAGCATGAATTGTAGAACATATAAAAGAAGAGGGAGATGATTATGCAGCAATGATTCCAATCACCCTCTGTTGTTAACTATGAACTGATTCACTTGGGTGTTTTTTTGTATTATTAGGATAGGAAAAAAGGATGATAAATCATAGTGGTTTTTCAAAATACACTCCCATTGTATATTAATTAAGCGACAATATCACTTTACAGATTTTGCCTCAAATAGAATATTACTCACCATGCTATGAGAAAGGCAGAGAGATAATAAGCCGTGTTCAGTAGCCCATAGGACAATATCCCTGAAATTCCATATCTTCTAAGCTTTTTCAACATCCTGGCAAATCCAAGGATAACTATCATATTGATACAAAAATCTCAAAATAAAAGTTCAGATATTATTTAGTATCATCACAATGACCGCATCTCAATATTTTATTATTCACAATTTGTGTGCACCACTATTTATAATTCACCAAATATATCATAAACCTATAGAGAGATATAAATTAACAGTCATGTGTCATAAGTCAGCAGCCATCAAATTTAGAAGGAAAAAGAAAAGAAAAAGATTGGGGTGGGTGGGGTGGGGGGGGGGGGGGGGGGTAAACAAGGTGCAAAAGGCAGTAAGAGGGATGCCTACCACTCTATGGCTCTAACGGTAACATCCGTAATGCAGTTTTAATTCTAAAACTTCCCTGCAGCTTGAGCGGTATATCGCTAAATGTTATTTTAAAATCAGTATCTTAAATTTTTCCACCATCCGTTTCTAGATTAGTGATACGGAATTTAAGGTAATTTTCTTGGATCCAACTAGTACTTCTCTCAGGCTATTAGTAGTGGAATGTGATGGGGCTCCGTGAGTCCGTGAGGGTGATGTGGCACCCCTATCACACAGGAACACCGCCCCCCTCTCATGTGATAGGGGCATGATAGGGGTGGCCGTGAGTGGCTTCAAGGGCGAGACGCACATCTTTGTTTTTGTTTTTTTCACCTACCACAATAATACATCTCATCAACTCTAGTAATTACAAACTTTTTCACTGTCACACCCTCACCATCCCATTTTTCACTATCACACATTGCCTATGTGATTGCCTACATGGCATCACTATCACACCAAACCACTCCACTACTAATAGCCTCAAGATAAAGTTACAAGAAAACCTATTCTATTGGTTTATCTTTTTGCATATATGATACAGGTCAATTAATCATATTTAAAAGAATTAAAAAACTGATGATACATACTATAGCCTGCAGTATTGAGCAATAACAATGAAAGGAAAGTAGTAAGTACTCTGATGCTGATGACGATGACTTCCCTTGACTTTCATTGTATTCCCCTGAACCTAAAACAGAAAACGAGGCATTTTCAGAAGCCTTAGCGTTATTAAATCAACATTATGTTCATTAATCAGTACCTTCTTGCTCTATAGAGCTGCTGGGAGGATCTGATACCCCTTGAGACTAACCTTGAAGTCAATAGTTAACATCATCAATATATTAATATTCAATTTTCAAATTAGCATGTTAGCAACACTATAAGATCTTCATATAAGCACTTTCATCTCAAAATATCACCAAAATAGCATTCAAATCAATCAACAAAACACATTCAATCACGAAAACCGTTCTACATTCCTAACACGTTATACCGATTACGCTATCAGAACAACATATCAGACAGCTGAATCGATCAATCTGACACATGCATACACGAAAACTGTTCTACAATCCTAACACTTCATACCGATTACACCATCAGGACAACAAATCAGAGAGCTGAATCGATCAATCCGACACATACAAACACGATAAATCGTTACATCTTGTACGAACATCATGTAAAAATAGAGCGATGGATCAAACTCACATCGTCACGACGCACACACCGGAATAGCAGACACCGTGCGATTTGAGCACGCTTCGGTTGAAATCGGATGTGCAAATGAGTAGAAGAACAAGCAGCAACTTTCAGAGAGTGAAATTTACAGTTAACCTAGAGCAATTCACACATAACAACAATAGAATTAGCAAATCATACAGCATTAATGATGAAATTGAGGTGAATATAGCATTACGTACATGGTGGAGGTGAGATAGAGTGTTGAATGCTGTAGTGTTAGACATGAGAATATGAGATACAACGATGAAACGAGACGATAAGCGGAGAGTATTACGATTGGTATGTTGCTCTCAAATCACCTACAAGCCTTTTGTATACCAACTTAAAAGTATAAAAAAGGAAAGAGTAAACAAACAAACATACCCAGTGTCTCCCGCTGAAGAGCAGGGTCTGGGAGGGGTATATGGTGGCAAGTCTTTCCTCTATCTAGAAAGATAGAGAGACCGCTTCCGAAGAGACCCCCGACTCGTTAACACAGGCAATAACAATAACAATCATAATACAACGCATATACAAAGCATATAACAAAGCATAACAAAGGCAATAACCATCATAATACGAAGCATATAACACAATGATATATATCACAAGAAGAATTAGATAATGCGCATGTAACACCCAAAAAGGATAGATGAGGAAAACTACACCTAACGTGTGGGGTACGGCCATATGTCACCGTATACCCTTCCCACCCACAAAACCCACTAAAAGTCCTTAATTTTAATTCTACGCCTCCACTCACTTCTATCCTCGATCATGTTCTCAGAGAGATGCAAGTCCATCATATCTCTCCTAATAACCTCGTCCCAAGTCAACCTAGGTCTACCTCTGCTCCTCCTACCCTCTAAGCTGATATTCTCTACCGCTCGGACTGATGCTGCCATCGTTCTCCTCTTCACGTGCCCAAACCATCTTAATCTTCCCTCTCTTATTTTTTCCGTGATACACGCCACCTCTAGCCTCTGACGAAAGACGTCGTTTCTTATCCGATCCAATCTTGTGTGTCCACACATCCACCTCAGCATTCGCATTTCTGCAACCTCTATTTGTCTCTCGTGCGATTTCTTTATGGCCCAACAGTCTGTGCCGTATAACATAGCTGGACGTACTGCCACTCTGTAGAATTTTCCCTTTAGTTTTGCCGGGAACCTCTTATCACACAAAATCCCTGATGCTGCTCTCCACTTGCACCATCCTGATTGTATACGGTGTGCTACATCGCTGTGTATCTCTCCATCTTCCTGTACGTAAGAGCCAAGGTATTTGAACCTAGACGTCCGGGGGACCGCCATGCCTTGGATACTGATTTGGGTGTCCTCTTCGGCCTTACCACTAAAGTTACAATGCATGTATTCTGTCTTAGCGCGACTTATCCTTAAGCCCCTGCGTTCTATTGCTGCTCTCCACTGTTCTAATCTCTCGTTAAGCACCGTCCTAGATTCTGATATTAAGACAATATCATCCGCAAACAGCATACATGTCACACCCCAACCTTGACGGCGGAATCGTCGAGGTGTGAGGGATAAGATTGTTCACAGCCACATAACGCTATGTTTTAAATGTAAATAATCAAATTAATAGTTTCAACATGAATTACAAACATAAGTCTCAATCACGAAATACATCCAAACAAATATCAAAACATGACATAACATTTCATTTGTTTATCTAGGTCCATGCCCTAGTTTTATTGCAAGCTTCAAAAGACCACTTTAAACTTGGGGGTCACCTGAAACATGATAAAAATAAAAGGTCAACTAAAAATAGTTGGTGAGTTTCCAATGTTTTCATACATAATAAGAAAAGATTATAAGTTGCAATTCATGTCATAGGTTATAAGCTAGTAAGGTTATAGAACACATATCTTCACAATCAAACCTCGACTTGATTACAAGTATATAAGATTGGCTAAGTGTATTTGGTTCCCTAGTGCACAAGCATACGGCTCCTAGGAGTCGGCAATACATCGACTTTAGCACCAAATAGGCTTGTCAGGCCCAAAGATCTAAGACGTCGCCAGGCTAGCAATAGTTAATGATTGTAACAAACTATGTATCTCATATAATCACTTACATCACACAAATAACCATGACAAAATATAAAGATGAATTGCAAGTGCTTTACAAGTCTCAAACGTTTATAAGTGTGTAAAGTATAAGTATCATGTTTCACCCCAAAATGGTGTGAAATAAAGTAAAAGGGGCAAGGAAAACTCACTTGTCAAATAAGTATATAATGACGATTAATAAGAATAATAGTAGACGTCGTTCCAACGTGAATCGTTACAAGGCACCTAAATATTCACAAGGTTAAAGTCTCAATAATAAGCCTTAATGTTTTAACATGAACTAGAGTTTCGATTGGAATTGTGAGGTTCGTCGAGTAATTAAATTTATAAAGTAATTATTCGCGTTTCGATCCATTAGGAGAATTTTCATATATGTGTTTTAGTATTTTAAGAATGAATTTTAAGTATAAAAATTGATAAGGTTTAATATATATAAAACGTTATGATTATTTAAGATTAATTGGAATAACGTTTTGATTGATAACGAATAATTAATCTAACCTTTTGTTAATATATTTTATAAGAGAATAACATTTTAGAATGATTTATGAAATTATAGAATATATAATTTCTACAACTTATATTATTTATTATTAAGACAAATAATTATTTATTATTTGAAACAATAATAATTAATAACTAAAACATGAAAATACTCCATTTGTAATGTTTTGTTAAGATAAACAAATTTTAAAGTCTATTTTATAAGTTATTTAACTAGTTTTATTATTTGTTTTAATAAAATAAAATCAAATATTAATATATTTTAAGAAGTAAATTTGTAGAAATCGGTTTCATGTAAAGAAAAATATTTAAAATTTATAAAATTATTTTTATAATTTTTAAGTATTTTTCTGAAATTTTAAGAGATTTAAAAAGGCATAAAAAAAATGGTTGGAGGTAGCCGGGTTCGAACCCGGGACCTCCAACACATACACACACCCAACTACCAGTGAACCAAAGGCCGTGGCCGCGGCTTATGTTGGTTCACAAATCTTAAATGCAGTGTTACACAGAGCTTCCCAATCCGAATGAACCCTAGGTTCGTTCGGATCCAAATCGAAGGCCGATTCTCTGTTGTTAACACAGGATATCATGGGGCTTTTATTCCCCATGGTTTAACGATCATAATGGTGTATTTGATTACCTGAATTGAACTCAATTTGGTGAGAAGAGTCTTAAGAACAGGCCGCGACAGGGAGTCGATCGAAGGAGATGAGATAGACAATGAAAATCCAATTAATCTCGTATGCAGCTTCGTATGGTGATGAGTAGTGAAAGACCTCAATCCAAATCGATTAAGAATACTCGTACAGTGGGTTAGATTGAGTTGCAGGTTCGCGATGAGGATGATGATCGATGGAGTGTTTTCAATTGTTTTGAACGAAATTGAAGTCACAGGAGCGTTATAAATGATATTAAGTGTGTTATTGCGATCTGAATTTGATTATTAAAGTTCCATGTGCGATCTGAGACCTGTAAAAGTTGTCGATCACGCGAGGGAATAAACAGAGTCGAATTGTAGTCTGTTTTTCGAATTAAATTATAGTCACGCGTTCGAATCCTCCACGTGAAGGTGTCGGTGTGTTTGTTTTGATAAAATATGGAGTATTTTGGCCGCTGCGGGCTCGCCGGAGCCGATGGCCGGCGGCGAGAACTCCGGCGGGGGAAAGGGGAGGTTTTTAAAATAATTACAGAATGGTCCCTGCACTTTCAATCTCTTATCATTTTATGTTATAACTTTTTTTTCAAGTTTTCAAAATTACAATACGACCCCTGCACTTAATTCTAAGTTTTAGTATTATTATTATATTATTATATTATTATTATTATTTTATTATTATTATTATTATTATCATTATTAGTATTATTATTTCCATTAACACTATGGTCATTATTTTTATAATTACATTAGTATTATTATTACTATTATTATTAGTTATTATTGTTATATTATTAGTTACTATTATTATTATGATTATTATTTGTAATTAGCTATCATTATTATTATTTTTATTATTATTATCATTATTATATTATTATTATTAATTTATTATTTATTATTAACAAAACTAACTTTAAATAAATCTAGAATTACAAGATGTTACAGTCTCCCCAACTTGAAAGAATTTCGTCCCGAAATTAAAAATGAAACTATGCGAATAGATACGGGTATTTCTTCTTCATGTGCTCCTCACGTTCCCAAGTAAATTCAGCGCCACGCTTATTCTCCCAACGAACCTTGACGATTGGGGTTGTGGTAGTTCTAGTCTTCTTCATAATGCGATCCATAACTTCAACGGGTTTCTCGACAAAGTGTAATGACTCGTCGATCTGGATGTCATCCAACGGAACATGCAGACCTTCGTCAGTCAGACACTTCCTCAAATTCGAAACATGGAATACAGGATGAATTCCACTAAGGTCGGAAGGTAATTCCAGTTTGTAAGCCACTTTCCCAATCCTTTTCAGAATCTTGAAAGGTCCTACAAATCTTGGAGCCAGTTTACCCTTTCTTCCAAAGCGAACAACACCCTTCCACGGTGAAACCTTAAGAAGAACCATCTCCCCAACTTGGAATTCCAATGGCTTACGTCGCTTATCAGCATAGCTCTTTTGTCGACTTCTTGCCACTTCAAGGTTCTTTCGGATGATAGAAACTTTATCGGTCGTCTCTTGTATGAGTTCAGGACCAGTGATGAGGTTTTCACCAATGTCGGTCCAGCAGATCGGTGAACGACACTTTCGACCATAAAGTGCTTCGAATGGTGCCATCTTGATACTCGAGTGATAACTATTGTTATACGAAAATTCCGCAAGCGATAGATGCGTATCCCAATCACCACCAAAGTCAAGGACACACAGGCGTAGCAAATCCTCCAGGGTTTGGATCGTCCGCTCGGTTTGACCATCAGTTTGAGGATGGTAAGCCGTGCTTAGATCTAGTTGTGTACCCAAGAGTTCTTGCATAGACGTCCAAAAATGCGAAGTGAAACGGGCGTCACGGTCGGATATGATGTGAAGAGGCACCCCATGACGACTTACAATCTCATCAACGTATATACGGGCCAACCTTGATGTCTTGTAAGTGTCACGTATGGGTATAAAATGTGCCGATTTGGTCAATCGGTCAACGATCACCCATATGCTATCATGTCCTCGAGAGGTTCGGGGTAGTTTAGTTATGAAGTCCATGGATATGTGTTCCCACTTCCACATAGGAATCTCGGGTTGTTCAAGTAACCCACTTGGACGTTGATGTTCGGCTTTAACCTTCGTACACGTGAGGCACTTAGCTACATAGGTCGCTATGTCTTTCTTCATTCCAGGCCACCAATATTGACCACGCAGGTCCATGTACATTTTATCGGAGCCAGGATGAATAGAATAACGAGTTTGATGAGCTTCGTCCATGACAAGGGTACGAAGATTATCACGATTTGGAACCCAAATTCGATTCGCGAAGTACATCAACCCATTAGGTTTCGTCTCCATTTGAGTTAGAAGGTTATGCTCCAGTTCGTCCTTCATTCTTCCTTCTTGTTGAGTCATTTGTTGAGCCTCCAAGATACTAGACTCGATGTCACTATCTATTCTCAAATTTTGTAGCAGTACGGTAGCCTTGTTGACATCTAGCCGAATTTCAGTATCGAATCTTCTCAAAGCATCAAACCACTGTCGTCGGTCGCGAATCTCTTGAAACGAGGTCATCTTGTTATGGACTTTACGACTTAGTGCATCGGCTACGACATTTGCCTTCCCAGGGTGGTAACGAATGTCACAGTCATAATCGTTAATCAACTCAACCCAACGACGTTGTCTCATATTGAGATCTTTTTGAGTAAAAACGTGTTGAAGGCTTTTGTGATCGGTGTAGACTATACATTTCGTACCATAAAGGTAATGCCTCCAAATTTTCAAGGCAAAAACAACAGCACCAAGCTCGAGATCGTGGGTTGTGTAATTCACCTCGTGAACCTTCAATTGTCTTGATGCATATGCTATGACCTTTCCTCGTTGCATAAGAACGCAACCAAGGCCTTGTTTTGATGCATCACAATATACGGTGAAATCCTCGTTTCCATCGGGTAGGGTCAAGATAGGGGCATTGCACAGTTTGTGCTTTAATGCTTCAAAAGCTTCTTCTTGTTCGGGCCCCCACTCAAATGGTTTATTCTTTTGTGTCAAGGAAGTGAGTGGCTTCGCGATCTTTGAAAAGTTGGCGATGAATCGCCGGTAATAACCAGCAAGACCAAGGAAAGAACGAATCTCGGTCGAAGTCGTGGGAGCACACCAATTTTTCACAGCTTCCACCTTTGCAGGGTCAACGTGAATTCCTTGGCTATTCACCACGTGTCCTAGAAATTGAACTTCCTCGAGCCAGAAATCACACTTAGAGAACTTCGCGTACAGTTGTTCCTTCTTCAACAGATCGAGGATTTGACGGAGATGAAGTTCATGATCGGAACGGGACTTGGAATAAATGAGAATGTCGTCGATGAAAACGATGACAAATTTGTCTAGGTATGGCTTGCACACCCGGTTCATAAGATCCATGAAGACCGCAGGAGCATTTGTTAAGCCGAAAGGCATGACCGTAAACTCGTAGTGTCCATAACGAGTACGAAACGCGGTCTTTGGGATGTCATCGTCATGGACTCGTAATTGATGGTATCCAGAACGTAGATCAATCTTCGAGAATATAGCAGCTCCTTGAAGTTGATCGAACAGGTCGTCGATACGAGGAAGAGGATACCGGTTCTTGATGGTCAACTTGTTGAGCTCCCGGTAATCGATACACATACGGAATGACCCATCTTTCTTCTTTACAAATAAGACAGGTGCACCCCAAGGAGAAGAACTAGGGCGAATGAAACCTTTATCAGTCAATTCTTGAAGTTGACTAGAGAGTTCTTGCATTTCCGATGGTGCAAGCCGATATGGTGACTTAGCCACGGGGTTTGCTCCCGGTATCAAGTCAATTTTAAACTCGACTTCACGTACGGGAGGTAAACCGCTAAGGTCATCGGGAAATACTTCAGGAAAGTCTCGTACGATAGGGACATCCTTAAGTTCTTTCCCTTTGACTTTTGTGTTGACCACGTAAGCTAAGAAGGCCATATATTTCTTGGTTAAGCACTTTCGGGCTTGAGTGCAAGACATGAGTTTAAGTCTTTGGGATGGTTTCTCGCCGAACACTTTCAAAGTATCCCCAGATGGTACCGGTATACGGATACACTTCTCAAAGCAAACGATCTCGGCATGGTGTTTGGCTAACCAATCCATACCAATGATGACGTCGAAGCTTCCAAGTTCCATAGGAATAAGATCAATGGAGAATTCGTGTTCGTTAAGGCTTATGATGCAATCACGTATTATGGTGTCAACGACAATAGATTTCCCATCGGCGACTTCGACCGTGTAGGGTCTTTTCAGATTAATACGTGGTTTAGCAAGTACGGGTTCGAATTCTAACGACACGAAACTTTTATCCGCACCCGAATCAAATAATACAGATGCATAATGATCGTTCACAAGATACATACCTGTTTGGTAAAAATTTTATTATTGAATACGTTGAATACAAAGATAGAAAACATCAATAGTACATGAAATGATTTAAACAGGATTCAACGTCGTACCATTCACAACGTCATTGCTGACTTGTGCTTGGTTAGCGTTGATATTGAAAGCACGTCCTCGGGCTGGTGGCACATTACCCACAGGGCGAGGGCATTGTGGGCGGAAATGACCAGGTTCTCCACAATTGTAGCAAACACGGTTTGTGACCATGGCGGCGTTGTTAGGAGCACGGTGACAAGTCGCCACCCAGTGACCATATTTACCACATAAGGTACAGATACGGCATGGTTGATTCCCCGGATGATGATACCTACACGTGTTGCACATGGGTTGCGGACCAGCATAGGCTCTAGCCCCAGGCACTTGTGCCACAGGTGCAGTGGTAGGAACAAGTTGTTTTTGGGGTTGTTTGGTTGCAGCCACAGTATAGTTGCGTGCCGGTGTAAACTTGCGCTTCTTGTTGTTGTTGTTGTTGTTGTTGGACGGTTCAGCTTTGGTCTCCTTAATGTCCTCACCAGCCATCTTTTCCACCTTCCTTGAACCTTTCACAGACATGGTGCCGGCTCGAATATGGTTCTCGGTGAGTTGAGCGGTGATAGTAATGGCTTCTTCTAAAGTTGTGGGTCGGCTACCCACTACAGCATCTTGAATTTTGGGCGGTACACCCTTAATGAATTTCTCGATGTTGCGGGGAACGGTATCGACCATGTGAGGCAATAATAAACTCAACTCATGATGCCTAGTTGAGTAGGCCAAATGATCACCATCGTTTTGCTTCAAATTCCAGAATTCTTCTTCCAGCTTTTGCAATTCACTTCTCGGGCAGAACTTCGCGATGGTGATGTTCTTGAACTCATCCCAAGAGAGTGCCAAAATAGCATCAGCTCCTCGGTTTCTCTTCTCGCTATTCCACCAGGTAAGTGCTCTTTGTTGGAGCATACTAGTGGCATAACGGACTTTGAGTGCCTCGGGACACTCACAATTGGCGAAAGTGTTCTCCATGCTTTCGAACCACTCAAGAAGACCAGTGGCTCCTTCCTTGCCACTAAAGTTGGTGGGTTTGCACGAGTTGAAGTGTTTGAAGGTGCAAGTACGATCGTTCCCATTTCGGCTGTTGCTATTTTCTCCTTGAGCACCGTTGTTGTTTCCATTGGTGTTGTTGCTATTAGCCATCATGGTGCTAGTAAGTTCAGCAACCATGGTTGGGAGCACAGCAGCCATTTGTTTGGCGATCATTGCTGCCAGCTTGCGGTTGGAGTTTCCACGTTTTGCAAGTTGTCGAGACATGCTGGACATACAAAAAGGAGCTAGTTACGGGAGTGAGGATAACAAAGAATATTAGTTTAGACAAAGGTAGGCTAAAGGTTGTAAGGTACACGGAATGATTCCATTTGATAACGCATTATCATTTGGAACCGTGGACACGTCAAGGTAAGTTGACTCATTTGCCTTAGAGATTTGTGTATTTTGACCATAGTTTATCACTCATCCCAGAAATCCCCAGGTAAGCGTAACGGGCCCCTCAATGAGATTTATTCGAATACGCTTGCCTTAGCCCGAAGGCTTTTTGCCAGGAAATCCAGAATACAGGTGTCTATGTGTCACACAATATTTCTTAGGTTCATGAAATCAAAACCTTGATGAGATTTATATAGATTAGACATAACGTCTAAAGATCCAAGTCATAAGCATAAGTATACGATTTCCACGTGTCGTCGAGAATAAGATTAAGAGGTTTCATGTTCGGGGAGGGTCTACGAGTCAAATGTAAGTTTTGGGAGACATGTAGAAATGTTTAGGCAATCCTATGCTAAGGCATCAAATTGCACATAAGGGAACATAGCATCATGTAGCATGCAAACCATATACTTTAAAAGATAGAAATATAATTCTATAAGGTTCATGCATATGCTATAGTCTAGGTCACCATTTCTAATAACCTAATTCCCTATAGTTACGGGCTCTGATACCAATCTGTCACACCCCAACCTTGACGGCGGAATCGTCGAGGTGTGAGGGATAAGATTGTTCACAGCCACATAACGCTATGTTTTAAATGTAAATAATCAAATTAATAGTTTCAACATGAATTACAAACATAAGTCTCAATCACGAAATACATCCAAACAAATATCAAAACATGACATAACATTTCATTTGTTTATCTAGGTCCATGCCCTAGTTTTATTGCAAGCTTCAAAAGACCACTTTAAACTTGGGGGTCACCTGAAACATGATAAAAATAAAAGGTCAACTAAAAATAGTTGGTGAGTTTCCAATGTTTTCATACATAATAAGAAAAGATTATAAGTTGCAATTCATGTCATAGGTTATAAGCTAGTAAGGTTATAGAACACATATCTTCACAATCAAACCTCGACTTGATTACAAGTATATAAGATTGGCTAAGTGTATTTGGTTCCCTAGTGCACAAGCATACGGCTCCTAGGAGTCGGCAATACATCGACTTTAGCACCAAATAGGCTTGTCAGGCCCAAAGATCTAAGACGTCGCCAGGCTAGCAATAGTTAATGATTGTAACAAACTATGTATCTCATATAATCACTTACATCACACAAATAACCATGACAAAAATATAAAGATGAATTGCAAGTGCTTTACAAGTCTCAAACGTTTATAAGTGTGTAAAGTATAAGTATCATGTTTCACCCCAAATGGTGTGAAATAAAGTAAAAGGGGCAAGGAAAACTCACTTGTCAAATAAGTATATAATGACGATTAATAAGAATAATAGTAGACGTCGTTCCAACGTGAATCGTTACAAGGCACCTAAATATTCACAAGGTTAAAGTCTCAATAATAAGCCTTAATGTTTTAACATGAACTAGAGTTTCGATTGGAATTGTGAGGTTCGTCGAGTAATTAAATTTATAAAGTAATTATTCGCGTTTCGATCCATTAGGAGAATTTTCATATATGTGTTTTAGTATTTTAAGAATGAATTTTAAGTATAAAAATTGATAAGGTTTAATATATATAAAACGTTATGATTATTTAAGATTAATTGGAATAACGTTTTGATTGATAACGAATAATTAATCTAACCTTTTGTTAATATATTTTATAAGAGAATAACATTTTAGAATGATTTATGAAATTATAGAATATATAATTTCTACAACTTATATTATTTATTATTTAAGACAAATAATTATTTATTATTTGAAACAATAATAATTAATAACTAAAACATGAAAATACTCCATTTGTAATGTTTTGTTAAGATAAACAAATTTTAAAGTCTATTTTATAAGTTATTTAACTAGTTTTATTATTTGTTTTAATAAAATAAAATCAAATATTAATATATTTTAAGAAGTAAATTTGTAGAAATCGGTTTCATGTAAAGAAAAATATTTAAAATTTATAAAATTTATTTTTATAATTTTTAAGTATTTTTCTGAAATTTTAAGAGATTTAAAAAGGCATAAAAAAAATGGTTGGAGGTAGCCGGGTTCGAACCCGGGACCTCCAACACATACACACACCCAACTACCAGTGAACCAAAGGCCGTGGCCGCGGCTTATGTTGGTTCACAAATCTTAAATGCAGTGTTACACAGAGCTTCCCAATCCGAATGAACCCTAGGTTCGTTCGGATCCAAATCGAAGGCCGATTCTCTGTTGTTAACACAGGATATCATGGGGCTTTTATTCCCCATGGTTTAACGATCATAATGGTGTATTTGATTACCTGAATTGAACTCAATTTGGTGAGAAGAGTCTTAAGAACAGGCCGCGACAGGGAGTCGATCGAAGGAGATGAGATAGACAATGAAAATCCAATTAATCTCGTATGCAGCTTCGTATGGTGATGAGTAGTGAAAGACCTCAATCCAAATCGATTAAGAATACTCGTACAGTGGGTTAGATTGAGTTGCAGGTTCGCGATGAGGATGATGATCGATGGAGTGTTTTCAATTGTTTTGAACGAAATTGAAGTCACAGGAGCGTTATAAATGATATTAAGTGTGTTATTGCGATCTGAATTTGATTATTAAAGTTCCATGTGCGATCTGAGACCTGTAAAAGTTGTCGATCACGCGAGGGAATAAACAGAGTCGAATTGTAGTCTGTTTTTCGAATTAAATTATAGTCACACGTTCGAATCCTCCACGTGAAGGTGTCGGTGTGTTTGTTTTGATAAAATATGGAGTATTTTGGCCGCTGCGGGCTCGCCGGAGCCGATGGCCGGCGGCGAGAACTCCGGCGGGGGAAAGGGGAGGTTTTTAAAATAATTACAGAATGGTCCCTGCACTTTCAATCTCTTATCATTTTATGTTATAACTTTTTTTTCAAGTTTTCAAAATTACAATACGACCCCCTGCACTTTAATTCTAAGTTTTAGTATTATTATTATTATTATTATTATTATTATTATTATTATTATTATTATTATTATTATCATTATTAGTATTATTATTTCCATTAACACTATGGTCATTATTTTATAATTACATTAGTATTATTATTACTATTATTATTAGTTATTATTGTTATTATTATTAGTTACTATTATTATTATGATTATTATTTGTAATTAGCTATCATTATTATTATTATTTTTATTATTATTATCATTATTATTATTATTATTATTAATTTATTATTTATTATTAACAAAACTAACTTTAAATAAATCTAGAATTACAAGATGTTACAATACACCATGGGACTGGCTGTTGTATAGACTTGGTCATCTCGTCCAGCACCACTGTGAAGAGGAATGGGCTCAATGCCGATCCTTGGTGGAGTCCTACTTCCACCGGGAAGTAGTCTGTGTCTCCGACAGGTGCTCGTACACATGTTTTTGCCCGTCATACATATCCTTTATTATTTTGATATACTTTTCTGGTACCTTTCTAAGTTGTAGACTTTCCCAGTAAATTGCAATTTTCATATCTGTGTTTTAGGGGTGTTAACAGGATCAACCCCATCTTAACAGTTTGCATACCTGAGTTTACTAATGCTAACACTTTACGTACCTCCATCCAATTTTCTTTAAACAACCGTTAAATCTCCCCCACGTGCTCCTCACGTGAGGGGCAAAACTGTCAATTGACCCAATTTATTAATCTTTTCAACCAAAGAAACCCAACAACATCGATCCAACCTTCTTCGATCATCTACCCCCTCCCCCTTCTTCTTCGATCGCAACCTAATCCCCCCTCCCCCTTCTTCTTCGAGCTTCTTCATCCCCCAATTGATCTGCGATAACTCTCATCTCAAGGTCGTTTGAAGGTTCTGGGTGCTAGTTTTTACTGGATGGCGTCTGAAACCCCAGACCCGTTTGACTGTAAGTGATACTTGTTTGTGATTTTTGATTAAGAGCAGATTATTTGAAACTTTTATATACTTTGTGTGAAATCTATGGAATTTAGAAGCTAACTTCTTTGTTCAATTTGTGATGTGAAGGTTGTTTATACATGAATTTGATATACTTTTGTGTGAAATTTGTGAAATTTACAAGTTAATAAAGTTTTATGTGCAATCTTACGTGTACTAATCCATGGATTTTAAAATTTCCCTTTGATGTAAACGTGAATTCATTATTTTATACAATAGTGGGTGATTATTTTATTATTGTGTCTTTACTTTATTTGAGGTTGGTCAATTCATTACTTTACAGCTTTAATATTGTTTGTATTTCATATTTATTGCAGCCACTCACAAGACAAAAATTGGTCATGAACAAGATGGCCTACATATCAACTTGGATAACTTTGACAGTAATAGTGATGATGATGATGAAGATTATATCGAAGATACTGAAAATGTGGTTGAGGATCTAGAACAGGACATGGATGACTTTAGGATTCTGTTGGTGTTGAAGATGATGACTTGGAAGTGGAGAATGATGGCATCGATGAGTTACATGTTGAATTGGATGCCTTTGAAAGCAATAGTGAAAATGAAGATGATGTTCCACCACTAAAGAGAACTTTGAAGCAAATTAGAAAAAAGAACAAGGGTAAGGAATTACCATTTGACAGGATCTCAGCCTCTAGTTTGATCAATTAGGTTGTATTCGCAGCGGATTTAGTACGAAAATTAGCAATTAATGCAAGAACATAAAGAATATTGCATGTAA
This sequence comes from Flaveria linearis, assembly GCA_024085815.1. NCBI lineage: Eukaryota > Viridiplantae > Streptophyta > Magnoliopsida > Asterales > Asteraceae > Flaveria > Flaveria linearis. The sequence goes on from CM044002.1 coordinate 57,525,217, forward strand.
AGTAAATGTAGAGAGAGAGAATAATTCTGCCTAAAAGGAATAATATTCTGTTTGTCTCACACGTTTCGGCGCAGAATACAATTAGGTCACTGCCTTTTTATAGGCAAAATGACCCATACTGATGTCAGATTCCACTGACATCAACAGTTATTTAACTAACTACTGATAGAACACTTAAACTACTGAAGATGTCACAACAGCTGACATCTTCTTACAAAATTACCAAGTGTTCTACCTATTACAAGTACTGAAAAGGAAACTACTGAAAAGCTACAACGACTGAAGAACAAACTCTTCAGTCGTTTACAACTACTGAACTATAACAGCTGAAGAACAAACTCTTCAGCTGTTGTACAAACTACTGAAAGAAAAAATATAAAACTACTGAAAAGAAAAACCATCACAACAACTGAAGAAGACTTCTTCAGCTGTTGTGACAAACTCTGAAGCTTCAGCACTTTGGTCTTCAGACTTTGGTCTTTAGATGATTCATCAGCTGATGACTTCAGTAGTTGTCATCAGCTGATGTCTTCAGTCATTGTCTTCAGACTTTGTGCATCAGTAGTTGATCTTCAGTTCTTCAGTTCTTCAGACTTTGATCTTCAGCACTTGTCTTCAGTACTTGAAGTCTTCAGTACTTGTATTTATCAGTACTTCAGACTTCAGTACTTATCTTCAGCACTTTGGGATCTTCAGCTGTTGTACTTCAGATCTTTGATCTTCAGCTATTGATTCTTCAGACTTTGTCAAACTGCTGATGAAGGTCTTCAGCAGTTGTTGTGATGTCATGTGGGACTTAGAGATTTTTCTGATCTTGGCTCATTGGTTCTTTGGTCCAACAAACTCCCCTGAACCAATGCAGCCAAAACCTCTAAGTTATTTATTGTCCCACTTATTGTTGGCAGAAATATTGGTCTATTTCCTTCTGGATCAGATCAGAAGTTGACCCTGATAAGCACTGGCCTGGGAGAAAGTCTCTGATATTTGTTTGGCTAAGTATGGATGGGAGCCCTGTCTTGGGGAACTGGACACAGGGCTGTTGTCCCATCATGAGACTTACCTCCCACGTACGAGCCTGTAGGATTCTCTAGTGTAGGCTCTGAGGAATGTGAGTTGTTCTTCTTTGGATAAGTCCTCAGGCGCACCTTCGAATAATCCTTCACGGTCGTACAGCTTTGAGACAAACTTGGCCTGTTTGCCATTCTTGAGCTCAACTGTTGTAACTTGTCTATAGGCGAATTCATCTGGGTGTCTGCCTTCTAGCAATAAGTTGAGCTCATCTTTGTGGAAGTTCTCAAGCCTCTTATAGACTAACCCTTTCCTAACCACCCTATTCTCCAACATCGTGTGGGGTGATTGGTTAGCTCCATAGGCCTTCTCGAACTCTTCCACAATTTCCCAGGGTGTTATTACAAGAGCCACAGAGATCACTTCATCTACAATCTTCTTAAATTGGCTCTTGTATCTCACATGCATATCTTTCTTAATTATCCTGTGAGCCACCCTAGGATCAGGCCAAGTCCTCACTCTATCTTTATCATATTGAAAGGTTTGCTTAAGAGTGAAGTGTCTCAGAGCTTCGTTCTTCAAATTCATGATAGAGGTAGAAGCAACATAAGCTTGGTCAATTGACTTTAGCATTTCAGCATCATGAAGCTTCTGCTGCTCCTCTTCCTCTATCTTAACCCTCACAGTATCCATCTGTGAGGTGGGAGTGATGGTTTTGGATTTGGCTTTGGGTAGAGGAATGACTGCAGAAAGAGGCAGTCTATCCTCCTCATCCTCCTCCTCTTCTTCTTCTTACAGCCTCAACACCCTTCTCTTCTTCTTCAAGGGTGGATCATTGGCTGTGGGTTTTGATGGTGAAGGGGTTGGTTTTGTGGGTTGTGTTTGGGTTGTTGGTGTGGGAATGTTGTCAGGCCTTGCTAGTAACCTAGAAATAAGAGCAGGTTTGGTTTGTTTTACTAGCAGGGTCCTGTTCCCAGCACCGGCTTCAGAAAGGGCTTCTGCGACCAGCCCTTTTGTGAAATCACCAGCCGAACAGATCTTGGTGGCTATAGCCAAGATTCTGTCCCTGGTCCATGCCTTGACATCAAGGACTGGCCTCCCTAGATACTTCGAAATGAATCTACTCATAGCCTCGAGTCTCTTTTATCCTCTTGGCTATAAGTAGACCATTGGTATTCTATCTCTTTTCTCTCCATATTCCTGATCTCCTGATCTAGCATGGCAGAGTCCTTGTCAAAGCATTGCCTGAACAGCTGATCAATGACAGAGTCCATTGATCTGCTTTGTTCAACATCAGCCTCCTTGACAAGGGCTGCTAGATCAGGATCACCCTTTTCTACCTTCTCTCCCTCCTCTCTTATCTTCTTTTGATAAGTGACACTGAAATCCTTTTGGATTTCAGCCACTTCTATTCGCTCACTCTCCTCCCTCACCTTCTCCTTCCCTTCACCCTCTCTGTCTCCTCAGACCTCTCCCTCTCAGTTGCCCCCTTTCTCCCTACTTCTTTCTCTTCCTCCACCCTCTTCCTCTTAGCTTGCACTGATGTCTCCCCCTTTTTGGGTGCATTGGTTGGGGTTTGACTATCAGCAAGCGCCTTAGCAACAGCAACCTCCACCATGGTTTGTATATGAGTGGGAAGCCTCTCATCAATGGTTTTCATCACAATTTGTGTGATTATAGGTGTGATGAGAGGCAGGGATTTCTGGAAGATAGCATCTAGCTGCTCAGGAGGGTTTTGTTCCTGAGAGCTAGTGCCAGAAGCAGGGGCAGGTGGCTGAGTTTGTGGGAGTGGCTGAGTGTCTGTGAGACCTTCAGGTGAAGGTGCCATCTGTGGGTCAGTGGTGGCAGATGGACTTCTATCTTGAGACATTTTGGCAAGCAGCTCTTTGAGTCTGCTTACCTCATCCTCTAAGATAGTGTTGTGAGCGACTACATCAAAGAAGAAGCTCAGGTCATCATCAGTGTGAACTGAATCACCTGACCTCCTGACAATGTTAGGATGTACATGCACTGAGTGTGGCTCAGCAGTTGCATGTGCCCCTTGGTATTGGTACTGGGGACTTCCAGCCTCCGGATTGGATCCATCATCGGCAGTTGCCTCCGGTGAGGTCTTATTGCTTGTACCAGCTTCTCCCTGCTCATGTGCTGATGCAGGGGAAGTGGCAGCCTCACCAGAATATCCTATCTCCCTAGCCACACTGGGAGATTGGACATGTGATTCTCTGTGTTGTGGGTTCCCACCAGCACTTGTCCACCCTCTCTTGGTTGGAGTTTCCCCAGTTGTAATTGGTTTCTGGGGAGAGGGTGGAGTGCTCAGATGGGTCAACACTTTGGCGATTATTAGTGTAGGGCTTTGTGGGGCGGTTTCAGTAGGAGATGGGCTTGAAGCAGTGTGCACATGGGGAGGAGTGTGCATTTCAATGGCAGTCTCCTTAAGTGAGAAAGACCCCAGATGTGTGGGTGCCCCTGAAATGGTTGCATCAGGCTCCTGTTGAGAGGAAGCCTGTGCGGTTGTGGTGGGTGGAGTCATGGTGACTGCTGGGAGAATCTGACCAGCAGCCACTTCCTGCCTTTGTGTTGCAGGGACATCCTCAGGGGACTCATTTCCCTGAGTAGCCTTTGTTGGCTTCTTTTTGGTTTTTGAGTTGGTGGGGACTTTGGATTTGGAGGTGGAGGCTGTGGGTTCCAGCTGCGTGGGTTTTCGCAGCTTGGCAGCCTGTTTGAGTGATTGGTCGGTGTTGTGCCTGGAGTATACCTCAGCTAGAACAGCCATGGCAGGGACCCCAGTGCCAACAAGTCCCTCAGCACTAAGCTGACTCTCGATGATGGCCATTATGAACCGAGGATACAAGATCCAACGGTTAGAAATGGGTTTTGTGGCCATATCCTTGATTTCCAAAAATATGATTTCAGTAAAGTTTAGTGGTTGTTTATCAAAGATAGAATATAATACCTGTTGCCACCTTGTGGACATCTGGTCCCATGAAGATGTTTTGGGGGCCAGACACACATTCACCATGTGGAAGATGAGACGTTGGGGATCTGGGAAGTGTTTCTTCAACAAGGTGGTGGCAGAGAGGTCGCCCTGATAGTCGTTGGCTGTGAAACATAGATCGAGGGCGCCTTTGGGGTAAGAGGTTGGGAAGGTGGCATCCTCCAGCTTTAGGGTTTCTCGAATAGTAGCTGGAGTGATAACCACTGGGTGGTTGTTTACGGAGGACCGGAGAGAGACCTCGCCATCGTTCTCTCCGGTTTGGACGGTGATGTTCGTCCAGAACTCCGCCAAGGAATCGGTGTATATGGTAGGGTTGAGAAGGAATGCCGTTTGGTATGGTGAATCGGTCATCAGATCGACGACATTGTGAAACTTAGACCAGAAAGGCGATTTAGTAAGATGTGCGACACAGTTGTGTCAAGGTTTGAGTTGCATGGCCGCCATTAATGGTGTATAGGAATTTCAGAGGTTTTAGTAAAGTTAGGTCAAGTGAGAATGTAAAGCTCTGAAGGTTGGGTATTTATAGGGTATGGCAAAGGCTGAAAGAAAACTACTGAAGGTTTTGGTGTTAGTCATCAGTTGTTGAAACTATTGATGACGTGGTTTTTAACCTTCAGTGGTTGTAACATCTGAGGACTTGGTGTTAGTCTTCAGTAGATGAAACTACTGAAACCTTGGTTTTGTCCTTCAGATGTTGTAAACGGCTGAAGATTTGTTGTCAGTCTTCAGTAGTTATAAACTACTGAGGACCTAGTTTTCATCTTCAGACGTTGTAACAACTGAAGACTTGGTGTTAGCCTTCAGTAGTTGTGAACTACTGAAGACATGGTATTGCTTCAGTTGTTGTAAACAACTGAGGACTTGGTGTTAGTCATCAGTAGTTGTGAAACTACTGAAGACATGGTTTTGTCCTTCAGTTGTTTGGGTATGAAACAGCAGCTGTTGGCATCAGCTGAAGAGTAAAATTACTCATCAGGTGTTTCCGTCAAATCAGTTGTTTCATGCTGACCTCCACATTTACTCATCAGCTCTTTGGCTGACTTTCAGATGTTTCATTGACCCTTCAGTTCTTGTGAATATTTATGCCTTCAGCTCTTGTGATCAGATGTTCACAAGTTCTAATGAAATACTCTTCAGAGCTGGTGAACAAATTTTGTCTTCAGTACTTGTGTAAGATTACACATCAGTACTTGTGAACAAAATTTGTTCTTCAGTACTTATTTGTTTGAAAATAATACATCAGTAGTTGTAATCCACCTCACTACATCAGTTGTTTTCAACAAATAATGTACATCAGTACTTTGAAGCATTTTGGTCTTCAGTAGTTGTGAAAATACTGAAGACTCAATTACTCATCAGTACTTATATTTGACCTTTGCATACTAATACTCATCAGTATTTGTGAACTGAGAGCATCAGTATTGGTCAAATTATTCTAGTGGCAGCATACCAAGCCTTAGTACCAAGTTTTGAAATGTGGCACTATCTAAAGGCTTAGTAAATATATCTGCAAGCTCATCAGCACTAGGCACAAACTTTGGATCAATCAGACCTTTTTCATAGCAATCCCTAATAAAATGATGTCTGATCTCTATATGTTTGGTCCTAGAGTGCTGGACTGGATTTTTAACAATGCAAAGAGCTGAAGCACTATCCATTAATAATGGAGTCTTAGTCTCTGTAATGCCATAATCCAAGAGTTGGTTCTGAAGCCAGAGTATCTGAGATGTACAACTTGCAGCAGCAATGTACTCAGCTTCAGCAGTGGATGTAGCAATTGATGTTTGTTTCTTACTCTGCCAAGAAACTAAACAATTGCCTAGGAATTGGCAACCACCAGAAGTGGATTTTCTGGTGACTTTGCATCCTGCATAGTCACTATCAGAGAAAGCAACTAATTTGCAAGAATGCCCAGTTGAATACCAAAGACCTAGTGATTGGGTACCTTGTAGATATCTAAAGATCCTTTTGACTGCAATCAAATGAGATTCTTTAGGTGCAGCCTGAAATCTAGCACAGGCACATGTTGCAAACATGATGTCTGGTCTAGAAGCTGTGAGGTACATCAAGGACCCAATCATACATCTGTAAAGGGTTTCATCAACCGCTTTACCTTTCTGATCTACATCTAGTTGTGTGATGCTGCTCATGGGAGTAGAACAGGGCTTACAGGTTTGTAAATCAAACTTATTCAACAACTCTTTGGTGTATTTGGACTGATGAATAAAGATACCATCAGCCTGTTGTTTGATTTGCAAACCTAGAAAGAACTGTAATTCCCCATAGCACTCATTTCAAAGTTTTGCTTCATGAGCATTGTAAATTCATCACACAACTTTAGATCAGAGGATGCAAAGATGATGTCATCTACATAAATTTGAACAAGGAGCTTATGTTGTCCCATGATGAATAAGGTTTTATCAATGGTGCCTCTAGTGAACTTATTCTCTAGAAGAAAAGTTAATAGTGTCTCATACCAAGCTCTAGGAGCTTGCTTCAGCCCATAAAGAGCCTTATCAAGCTTGTACACCCAATCAGTATGTTTATTGTCCTCAAAGCCTGGTGGTTGACACACATAAACTTCTTCTTTTATTTTACCATATAAGAAGGCACTTTTAACATCCATTTGATAGACCTTAAGACTGTGAAAGGCAGCATAAGCTAAGAACAGTCTGATTGCTTCCAGTCTTGCCACAGGGGCAAAGGTCTCATCATAATCGATGCCTTCCTCTTGTGCAAACCCCTGGACAACCAGCCTGGCCTTGTTCTTAACTATTTGGCCCTTTTCATCTGTTTTGTTCCTAAATACCCATTTAGTGCCTATTGCACACTTCCCTTGGGGTAAAGGAACAAGCTCCCACACTTGCTGTTTCTTGAACTGAAGAAGCTCAAGTTGCATAGCTTCCACCCATCCATTGTCTCTTAAAGCAACATGATAGTTCTTTGGCTCTTGCTGACTGATGAAGAGAGCATAGAAGCAGAAATTGGACAATTGACTCCTGGTTGAAACTCCAGCATTGATATCACCAATGATTTGAGATTTCTTCAGCTCTTGATAGACTATAATGTCAGTGCAAGTGTTTGTAGGACTTTTAGCAGCAACAGATGGTGATGAAGATTCTTGAAACCATGTAGGAGATAGCAGCTCAAATGAAGTAGAGCATGCATAAATCTCATCAGCATTTTTTGTGGATGGGGCTGCTGAAGCTACAGGAGCATCAGGTTTAGTGGACTCAGGCAGGTTGTCACTAAACCTGAAGAGGTGAGTACTGACTACATCATCATCAGTACCACCAGGTGGAGAACTATTGACAGGCTCAACAGCTGGAGGTTGATAAGGAACATATTGCAGTATGTCCAGATCAAACAACTACACAGGGTTTTGTGGAATCTTGTCCTTTGGAGATTCATTGAACTTAACATGCAGAGTTTCTTCAACCACTTTTGTCCTACAGTTGAAGATTCTGTATGCCTTGCAAGTTGATGAATAACCAACAAAATACCCTGCATCCACCTTACTAACAAACTTTGGAGTGGGTTGCTAGTGTTGAGAATGAAACATGGACACCCAAAGGCTCTAAAGAATGAAATCAGAGGAGCCAAATGATGAAGAACTTCATAAGGAGTCTTCATCAACCTCTTATTCACTAAAGCTCTATTCTGTACATAGCAAGCTGTATTGACAGCTTCAGCCCAAAAGGTCAGTGGCAGCCCTGAGTCAGCCAACATTGACCTTGCAGCTTCAATGAGAGTCCTGTTCTTTCTCTCAACCACTCCATTCTGCTCAGGAGTTCTAGGAATACTAAACTGCCTTTTAATTCCCTTGGACAGGTAGAAGTCATCAAGTGTGTGGTTTCTAAATTCTGTTCCATTGTCACTCCTCACACACTTGACCTGTAGGGAATATTGTTTTTCAACAAATAACACAAAGTTCATGATAGTCTTGACTGCTTCATCCTTGGAGTGCAAGAAGAAAGTCCATACAAACCTGGAATAATCATCCACAATTACCAGGCAGTATTTCTTCTTTGCCATGCTCATTACTCTGACAGGACCAAAGAGATCCATGTGCAGAAGCTGCAAGCAGGCAGTGGACTTTGGTTCTTCTATTGAAGGGAATGAAACTTTATGTTGTTTTCCTTTTAAGCAAGCAGTGCAGTTATCTTCACACTTGAACTCCTTCAAAGGCAATCCTCTTACTAAACCATGGCTTATCAGCTGATTCATGTTCTTGAAATTAACATGCCCCAGCCTTCTATGCCATAGAGTAGACTCTTAAGGAGAGGCCTTGGAGAATAGGCAAGGATGGCCTTTTAGATCTATCTTTTTGGAAAGATCTAAGGCATACACTCTTCCTGTCCTGTTGGCCTTCAGGAGAGTGTATTCATCCAACACCTTGTCAATCAAATTTAGAACTTTGGATGACAGAATCCGACAGTTCTGGCTTGTGAAAAGGGCAACATGGCCTTTATCACACATTTGACTGACACTCAAGAGGTTGTACTTGAGGTTCTCCACATGGTTAACATCATCAAACCTTATTTCCCCATTGGAAACAAAGCCTTTTCCGATGATGTAACCCTTTGCATCATTGCCAAAGGAGACAAATCCCTTCTTTCCTTGAGAGTAGTCATTAAGAAGGGAGCTGCTTCCAGTCATGTGCATGGATCCTCCACTGTCTACATACCAGATGCTTCTTTGGCATGTTGAAAAACCCTGCAATCATAACCACATGTTAGTTAGTTTTAGAGACCCAAACCTGTTTGGTTTTGGGTCTGTTCTCAACTACAGGTACAACACTAACAGGTGTGTTATGTGTAACAGCCTGAGGTGAAGAAGATGGTGTAGAAGAGGAACCCTTTGGCTTGGATTTTCTTTTCTGTGGTTTCAACACAGGAGCATCTAAATGGTTGACTCTTCCTATTAGATGCTGAACCATCATCACCAGTTGTGTCTGACTTTGTGATAAAGCTTTCAGCTCTTCAGACACATTGGGACTTGCTGATGATGGATTCTTATGTTGCACCATCTTATTTTGAGCAACCTCAGCTGTTGCCTGAGTAACCCCTACTTTCTTTTTAGATTTAGCTATGGGCTTAGGGATTTCAGGCTTTGATGTTGCTAGTACAAACTTGGTTTCAAACTCATTTTTTATTTTATTTATTAGCTCTTTAATTTTCTCCTTTTGTTTGAGTTTGGAACCCCTTTTGTACCAGCAATCATCAGTAAGATGACTGAACAAGCCACATATCTCACATGGCTTATTCTTCATCTTGTGTTGATCATCAACCAAAGAAGATGAAACTGCTGAAGACTTGTTCTTCAGCTGTTTGTTATCAGTACTAGCAGTTTTCTTCCCTTTAGTACCTGCTTTCCTGACCTCTTCTTTAGTTGTCTTCAAACCTTTTCTACTGTCAGTTTTCTTCTCTTCAGTGCTGGCAGTAGTTGAGGTTTGAACTTCAGGTGTTATCACTTGCTCTCCAGTACTTTCAGTACTTCTAGAGACAACACCTGAGTTGATCAACCTTTTGATCATGTGACAGTCAGCATTTGAACCATCAGCTGTTGTAGCATCAGCTGATTGGTTTTGGCAGGAGTTAATGCTGACTTCTATCTCTGATGATGCTGAATCAGAAGATAGTAGGTCACATGATGAGAAGGATTAGTTATTGCTCTCTCTATCAGATTCAACTTCTGCTCTTGAAGTAAAATCTGTAGGAGGAGCAGTGTGATTATAACCAATGCCAAACTTCACATTGGAAGCTGATTGCTTGCTAAGAAGCATTTCAAAACCCTTGCATGATTGCACCCATCGATCACACTCTACGTGGGTGTTTGCAAGAGTTTCCTTGAGGTCTCTGTACTTCTCTAGAAGTACATCTTCCCTAGCTTTACCATCTTTTATTTGGCATTTAAGCTTGTAAATCTCATCATTTTTCTCATTAAGTGCAGCCTCAAATTCAGCTTTCTTTTTGGAAATAGTGCGCTCTAGCTCAAGATTTTTATCTATTAAAGCTACATTTGCTTCTCTAATAGAAGCAAATGCTGCTATGCATGATTCAGAACAAAGCTTGGCTTTGGCCTCAGAGGATACCTGCGATGAGGCATTGGATGATGACCCCTCAGCAGACTCAAGGGCCATCAGAGCAAGATTTCCAAATGGACTATCACCACCATGTTGACCAACATCTTGGAGTAGTTGTTCCTGACCAGATAGATCATCTGGCAGACTACTCCAGTCAACAACTCCTGGGGTGAAGAGGCTGTGTTGTTGAGGTTGTGTTTGATGATAAGATGGGGAAGATTGAGGCTCAGGAAGAGCCTGTGGTGGTTGAGCAGAAAGTGCTTGAGTTTGACTGGGCTAAGGCACATAGTAGCAGGGGTATGGGTATGGCATATGACCCTGAGGCACAAAATAAGCAGGTGATGCCTGTGCATGCGATGGATGGCCAGAACTGGAGGAAGGTTGCCCTCTGTGCTGTGAGCTATTGCTTGGAAAAGTCACAAAGGGTGCAGAGGAGTTAGATCCAGATGATCTACACTCCCTAGCAAAGTGTCCAAGCCTTTGGCACTTGTGACACCTCAACTTGCTCTTGTCAAAACCAACTTTGGTCTTGCCAGAGAGACCAGGGAATTTCCTGCCAGTTCTCTTGTAAAACTTTTGAGATCTGATATTTATCATTGCCATTTGGTTCAAAATATCAATCTCTTCCAGATCATCATCTGGAATGCCCTTCAAGTCCTCCATCAGGAAGCACAGGTTATCACTGCAACCTCCTGAACTACTACTAACACCAACAAAAGCTTGTTCTGAGTTGGTAGAGAAATCAATATGCTCATCATAAGAACTCTCTGATGAAGCATATTCAGACTCCTGACTTATCAAGGCAGCATTGCCATGGACAAAGTCATCAGTGAGCTTGCCAGAGGTGGACAACTTCCTCTTTTACTCTATCTCTCTCTCAAATGTGAGCAGTTTCCCATGAAGTTGGGTGAGTGATAGAGTATCCAGGTCTGCACTGAAGCGTAGGACAATAGTATAAGTGTCCCATCTCTCAGGCAGTGATCTGAGGAATCTGTTGTTCATCTGGCTGTTGGAGTACTCTTGTTTGACCATCTTCAACTCAGAGATCAAACAAGAAAACCACTCAAACTGCTGAGTCAGAGTCTCACCCTTCCTATGAGAGAATGTCTCATATTGTTGGGCGAGGATTTCCCTAGTGTTTGCTAAGACCGAATCGGTTCCTCCGAATTGTTCCTTCAGAGCAACCCATAGGTCATGAGCAGTTTCATGATGTAACAGCCCTGAATAAATCTCATTTGGAATAGCCATGGCTAAAATTCCATGGGCTCTAGCATCAATTTCGAACACCTTTAGATCTTCGTTCGAATATTGTTCAGGTTTCTTCGGAACCTGTTCATTTGATTCGGGACGCTCACCATAGGCTTGTATGGTCCATGCACCACTGACTTCCAACAACCAGCACTGTTGACAGACAAGTGGTGAAGCATACGACGTTGCCATATGTTATACTCATTCCTCACAAGCATCGGAGGCTTGGTTGAGGAACTAGTATTGTGAGGATCGTTCGTTGGTGTTGTCATCTCAGTTTTTAGTCAAATTCAAGTTTAAACAAAAAAAATGTAGCTCAAAACCACCATAGAACCTCAAGTTTACGGCCAAAAATAGCAGAATCTCACTCTCTACAGCTAATTCTTGAAAATTGCTAATTCGATCAAACGTAGAGATCAAAAGAGCAGTTTCAAACGATCAATAGTGAAATCGATCAATGATTAACCTGCTCTGATACCATTTGACAGGATCTCAGCCTCTAGTTTGATCAATTAGGTTGTATTCGCAGCGGATTTAGCACGAAAATTAGCAATTAATGCAAGAACATAAAGAATATTGCATGTAAAGTAAATGTAGAGAGAGAGAATAATTCTGCCTAAAAGGAATAATATTCTGTTTGTCTCACACGTTTCGGCGTAGAATACAATTAGGTCACTGCCTTTTTATAGGCAAAATGACCCATACTGATGTCAGATTCCACTGACATCAACAGTTATTTAACTAACTACTGATAGAACACTTAAACTACTGAAGATGTCACAACAGCTGACATCTTCTTACAAAATTACCAAGTGTTCTACCTATTACAAGTACTGAAAAGGAAACTACTGAAAAGCTACAACGACTGAAGAACAAACTCTTCAGTCGTTTACAACTACTGAACTATAACAGCTGAAGAACAAACTCTTCAGCTGTTGTACAAACTACTGAAAGAAAAAATATAAAACTACTAAAAAGAAAAACCATCACAACAACTGAAGAAGACTTCTTCAGCTGTTGTGACAAACTCTGAAGCTTCAGCACTTTGGTCTTCAGACTTGGTCTTCAGACTTTGGTCTTTAGATGATTCATCAGCTGATGACTTCAGTAGTTGTCATCAGCTGATGTCTTCAGTCATTGTCTTCAGACTTTGTGCATCAGTAGTTGATCTTCAGTTCTTCAGTTCTTCAGACTTTGATCTTCAGCACTTGTCTTCAGTACTTGAAGTCTTCAGTACTTGTATTTATCAGTACTTCAGACTTCAGTACTTATCTTCAGCACTTTGGGATCTTCAGTTGTTGTACTTTAGATCTTTGATCTTCAGCTGTTGATTCTTCAGACTTTGTCAACTGCTGATGAAGGTCTTCAGCAGTTGTTGTGATGTCATGTGGGACTTAGAGATTTTCCTGATCTTGGCTCATTGGTTCTTTTGGTCCAACATAAGGAACTAACAACATCTCCATTCTATGTTGGACAACTTATTAATAATAAGAAAGAGATAGCATTGATAGTTGGGGAGCATGCTCTTGAGAGTAGGAGACAACTTCACATCAAAAGAAATGAAATATATAAGTTTCAAGTTGTTTGTATTGGTATAACTCAAATGTTTAAAAGTGGGGAATGTTTGAATTTTAGCCAAAATATGAGTAAAAAAAGTTAGTAAAAGACAATCTTGTCAAAAAGCAGTTGCTTCAGGTGAAAAATCGTGTAGTGCAAGTAAAAAGCCAAGAAAAAAGTATCCTAAGCCCACTTGCCCATGGAATTTATATATCTCTAGGAGTGATGTCTTAGAATTATGGTGTGTGAAAACCTTTAGGTAACATCACGAATGTATGCAAACCCGGGTTGTCAACTTATATACTATGAGTTGGATAGCTAGAGAGATTGCACCTTTAGTTGAGGATAACCCCACCATACCCTTGGTAGCCTTGCAAAACCAGTTTCAGAAAAAACATCAAGTTCAAATCTCTCTAATGAAAATTTCTAGGGCTAGATCCATTGCATTAAAGAAACTTGATGATGATTATCACATTCAGTATGGCTTGCTTAGAGATTATTGTTCTGAATTGATTAGAGCCAACCCTGGGACTACGATAAAAATTGCGTTTGAACCACCAACTAATCCAAGCAGTCCGACTAGGTAGTTTAGGAGAGTTTACATTTGTTTTGCAGCTTTGAAAAAAGGTTTTAAGATGATTGGGAGGGAGATACTTGGCTTAGATGGATGTTTCATGAAAGGTCTATTTCCGGGACACATATTGACTGCAGTCGGAGTTGATGCAAACAATGGGATATATCTTGTTGCATACGCACTAGTTGAAGCTGAGACTTCGAGTTCATGGACATGGTTCTTAGAATGCCTTGGAGATGATCTTGACCTGAATGTTAGGTCTAATTTCACATTCATTAGTGACAGGCAGAAGTAATTTAGTCTTTAATAATTATATTTGATTAAATGATTATTACTTAATTATTACATTTATTGTTTGTTAGGGTCTTATACCAGCATTAGCCAAGACATTTCCTAGTGCTGAGCATAGGTATTGCTTAAGACACATACATGAGAATATAAAAGTAAAATGGAGAGGAGATGTGTTCATAAACATGTTATGGAACTGTGCTAGTGCTACCACCGTGCAAAAGTTTGAGAAGAGAATGGAGGAAATTAAGAAGGAGGATGTTAGTTTATATGCTTGGTTGAATCAGATTCCATAAAAACACTGGACCAGATCACACTTTAGTGGTAAGTAACACTGTTGAGCTATTGTTAACTTTATTTCTTCTAATAAACTTGAAGTTAAAGTTATATTCATTATAAACAGGACGTGCAAAATGCGATGTACTACTTAACAATTTGTGTGAGGTTTTCAACAAGCAGTTAGTCGGAGGAAGAGACAAGCCTATCATCACTTGTTTAGAATACATCAGAGAATACATGATGAGAAGAATTATGTTGGTGCATAAGGCGATAGTAAAATGTGAAGAAAAGAATGAAGGACCTTTGACACCATATGCCAAAAAAATGTTTGATGCCATTAAGATAGAAGCTGCTAAATACAAGGTTGCAATGGCAAGCCCCCACAAATATGAGGTAAATGTATTTCTGGACAGTTTTACATATTTATTAAATTTGATTGATACTTAAGTTTAAATTTTTCTTCATAGGTGAGCATGACTGGGACAGACCAACATGTGGTGAAAACTGATGCCAAAACATGTAGTTGTAAAACATGGGAGTTAACTGCCATGCCTTGCAAACATGCAGTTGTAGTGTTATGGAACATGGAAGAGCATAACTATGATATTGGGATTCTAGAAAGGTGGGTGTCAGAAGTCTACTGGTTGGATACATGGAAGAAAGTCTAAATGAACACTTTTGAGCCAATAAGTGGAAAAGATCTTTGGATACCAGTTTCGTGCCCAACCAAACTAATTGCTCCAAAACATCACACGCAGATTGGTAGGCCCAAAAAGATGAGAAAAAAGTCTGCTATTGAGATTGAAGAAGCTTTCACAAGTAATGGGAAGTTGACCAGAAAGGGAACTACTAAAACTTGTGGAAAGTGCGGGAACAAGGGTCATAATAGTAGAAGTTGCAAGGGTGAAGTTCAATCACTGGATGCATCGCAAACTGCACCAAAAGCAAGTCAAGATTTATTGAAAAAGTTGTTTTTGAAACTTGTTTTAATTATGTATGATTCAGTTAATCAGCTTTTCAAACTTTGATTACATATGTTGCTTTTTGAAACTTGATTACATATGATGGATTATCTATTTTAACCCGTTTGGTTGGTTTAGTATTGTTGCGTATGATGGATTATCTGTTTTGACCCGTTTGGTTGGTTTAGTATTGTTACATATTATAGCTTATCTATTTTAACCCGTTTGGTTGGTTTAGTATTGTTATATATTAAAGATTATCTATTTTGACCCGTTTGGTTGGTTTAGTATTGTTACATATTATAGATAATCTATTTTGACCTGTTTTGTTGGTTTAATATTGTTACATATTATAGATTATCTATTTTGACCCGTTTGGTTGGTTTAGTATTGTTACATATTATAGATTATCTATTTTGACCCGTTTGGTTGGTTTAGTATTGTTACATATGATTGATTATCTATTTTGACCAGTTGGTTGGTTTAGTATTGTTACATATTATAGATTATCTATTTTGACGTGTTTGGTTGGTTTAGTATTGTTACATATTATAGATTATCTATTTTGACCCGTTTGGTTGGTTTAGTATTGTTACATATTATAGATTATCTATTTTGACCCGTTTGGTTGGTTTAATGATGACCATAAAATGCATTTCATTCATCAACTTCCATACATTAGACTAGACAATAAGTCCATTAATTACCTACTACAACAATTAAGAAGATTTAGTAAACATCAACAACATAATAAAGAAACACCTACTAAAACAACTAAGTAGATTTAGTAAACATCAAGTACATAACAAAGAAACACCAACTAAAAGCTATGATAAACTTCAATCTTTTGGCTTGCATAGCACTTGTAGTAGCTAGTTCTTGATACTTGTTAGTCAACAAGCAAACTTCATTAGCTTTGGCACTTGATAATTGCTTCTCTTCACCTATGACAATGTTCAATCTTCTTACTTCATCATCACTTGAATTTCTTAATTCTTGACATTCATTGATTCTTTTGAGCAATCCACGTATCACTACTTTTGACCTTGCACCCATTTTAGGGTCAAACCATTCGACAAAACCACAACTTGATCTCTGTTAATAAAGTACAAATTAGTAATAAATAAACTTGCAAACTTTCTTATCTACCAAAAGTAAGTTCAGATCAAGACCAAGAACCATATTAACTTCAATAGGAAATTGGATTCACAACCAAAAGACAACATTCTTACACAACAGTGAAAACGACGACCCGGATTTGCTTCGGTCCATGAAGTTATAATCACGGTTCCACAACCGCAAGAGCAAATTGGATTCGTTCTTGAAAAGGAATTACCAACTTGACCATGATCAGAGCTTGAAAACGAGCTTTTTGAACGTGATTGAAATAAGATATTACTTCTTTTTGAAGCCATTCCATCTTGAGCAGATCTTCAACAGTTAGGGCTTCAATAAAATTGGTGATTTTGAATGGTGGTTTATGAACACTAAATAGAATTAGGGCTCAAACGAGTTAAGACATAGTGTCAATTGAATGAAGAAGCTCGAAGAAGGAGGAGGAGGGGGGATTAGGTTGCGATCGAAGAAGAAGGGGGCGGGGGGATTAGGTTGCGATCGAAGAAGAAGGGGGAGGGGGAGGATAATCGAAGAAGGTTGGATCGATGTTGTTGGGGTTCTTTGGTTGAAAAGAAAAAATTGGGTCAATTGACAGTTTTGCCCCTCGCGTGAGGAGCACGTGGGAGAGATTTAACGGTTGTTTAAAGAAAATTGGACGGAGGTACGTAAAGTGTTAGCATTTGTAAACTTAGGTATGCAAACTGTAAAGATGGGGCTGATCTTGTTAACACCCCTAAAACACATGTATAAAAATTGCAATTTACTCAAAAAGAAAATACTTTTGTTTTTTAATATATATCTAGACTAGTGGAGATGTTCGCGCGTTGTGGTGGTACGACTGTTGCGTGATTTTTTAGAAATTCGATTTTAGTCAGTATCGGCTTGATACGTTATAACAGAAATTAAAAAATCAAAATATAATTATTGAAAAATTTGAATAAAAAACAATTACGTATATTACAAAAGTCTTTAAGACAACTATATTATCTCAACAAAATTAGTGAAAACATTGGTGGTATTTGTGGTTGAAAATCACTTATTACCTAGATTTTATAGAGAGTTTCGTTTTATAAATATAGGTTAGAGTTTTATGATCATTAGAGGCAGCTTTCGATGGTCATTTGCATACACCGGAGAAAGTTAATGGATAAATTGTCACCATAAATTACCATCTTGATTTTAATTGAGCCGTTAACAATCAAAAAAGAAAGGGGAAGAGAGATTAGTGCTCAATCACAATGAATGAACGATATTGAAAGTAAATGACGATTTTGTTTGGTCACGTGTATATGCTTTAGCATTTGTATTATAAGCATCATATGTTATACTTTATTGTAAGGACATAAATTGAATAAAATAGTTAATTCTTTGAAATTTAAGCATGACTTTTTATATGAGTGTCTTAATCCATATATAAAATTATCATTATATCCTCATTTCACTTTAATTATAAAAGATATAGATAAATATTAAAATTACAACTCACAGTATACCATTAGAAAAATATTAGTATTATAGTTATTATAAATATAAATATGTATATAAGTTATACACTTAAATATTTAATAAAATAATACTTAAATAGTAATTATTTATAAAAATATAATTAGTAAATATAAATTTAAATATCAATTTATAGTATCATAAATAAATTAAAATAAATAAAGTGAGTTAAATTATATCATATTATTAAATAAATATATTAATAATGTTTATTAAATACATAAAAAAGACAATGACAAAATGTCAAGGTATATAAATTTAATGGATAAATTTACCATATTGTCCCTAAAGTGTCTTAAAATCTTAATCAATTCTCTATTCTATCACCCTTAAATGCCTTGCGTTACTTTGTACATGTTTCTTTAAAACTTGTATGCTTAGCAAAATTACATCTCTATCCAAAGAGATGTATTATGTAGTAGTATAAATATAAGTATTTAAATAAAATAATACTTAATTTAAATAGTATTTAGTTTAAAAATATGATTAGTAAATATAAATTTAAATATCAATTTATATTATTATAAATAAAATAAAATTTAAAGAAGTGACTTAAATAATATCATATTATTAAATAATTATTAAATATACAATAACTAAAAGAATTTAAATGGGGTCAAAAACGAAAATATTGCATAAAGCACGTGTACTTTATGTTTAAAATGTTGTATAGGTATGTTACACTTTAAATGAAATTATCATATTATCCTTATAATATGTATTATATAGTAGTATAGAAGTATAGATAATGATAAAATGACACTTTGAAGAAAAATCAAATATTATTGCTGGCATTTGGTATAAGAAGAAAAAAAATACTGTTTTTGAAGTTTTAATAATACGAGTCACGTGACCTTCAACAACAAAGCAAGAAGGGCCGAAGAGATTTTTGACGAAATCAAATTGGTATTCTTTTTAAGTATTAAAAATCAGCAATGTGGTAAAAGAGTGTAAAAACTCGCCCAAGGATCCGAGCAATAATTGGTAATATTAGTTCGATGCGGAACGGAACTAATATATCAAGCGTAATCAAACACCGGGTAATTTCAACGGCAGAAAATTAAAATAAAAGAGACACGAGGATTTACGTGGAAACCCAAATCGGGAAAAACCACGGGTGGCGAAGCCGAGAAACAATCCACTATAATTTGCAGTGTTTACAGAGTTTGGAGGAAAGAAAAAAAGAAAAATATATATACGAGAGATTTTTTATGTATCTCTTATATGTATATATATTTGTGTGTTTTGGTACAAATGAAATGAAAACTTCATAGCCTATTTATAGGCAAATTCTAAGGTGTGTACAGAGCCAAAGTTTCTTCGCCTGCCATTTATTTTCTCAATTTGAATGGTAGAAAAGGAAAAGTAGGCTGCTACTTTTGACTCCACCATAAATCACGTTTTCAATTCATGCAATTCAAATTACAATTGAATTGCAAGTTACGTTTCTGGCCATCGAAGTTTCAACACTTATAGCATTTAAAGACAAACTACTTCAATCTCCACCTTGACTTCAAAATGCAACAAGTAACAGACTGGTTATGTAACATGCACCTTATCAAACACCAAAACTCCATAAGAACCTGCAATTACCATATAGAAAAAAATTGTTTCCGAAAAATTAAAATACTTCCACCACCACGACCCTACTAGCTCAATTGCGATCAGAAACACCCATCAAGTCCAAACAAAGTTTGAACTTGGCTATCGGAAGACTCTTAGTGAACACATCAGCAGGATTATAATTTGTGTCAATCTTTTCTATGACGCAATCACCTTTCTCAATGATATCTCGCACAAAATGATAACGAATATCAATGTGCTTTGTGCGATCATGAAACATCTGATCTTTGCTCAAGAAAATAGCACTTTGATTATCACAGAAAATTGTGGTAACCTTTATTCTATCATCGAGTTCTTCAAATAATCCTTTCAACCATATATCTTCCTTAACTGCTTTTGTAACTGCCATATACTCTGCCTCGGTAGAAGACAGTGCAACTGTAGACTGCAACTGGGATTTCCAACTAATAGCACAACCATTGTAGACTGCAACTGGGCTTTCCAACTAATAGCACAACCATGCAAAGTAAACACATACCCTGTAATCGATCTTCGCTTATCCAAATCTTTGCCATAATCTGAATCAACATATCTAAGCACCCCCAGTGTTGGATTTACCATAACGTAGACACATAAAAGACGTACCGCGCAAATAACGAAAAATCCACTGCACTGCTTTCCAGTGTTCTTTCCCCGGGTTCGCCATATATCTACTGACCATGCTAACTGCATAAGCCAAATCTGGGCGAGTGCAAATCATAGCATACATCAAAGATCCAACAGCACTAGAGTATGGCACACGTGCCATATAAACCATATCAGTCTCAGTAGTAGGACACAAAGCGGATGATAGCTTAAAATGAGCTGCAAAAGGTGTTTTGACGGGTTTTGCTTCATGCATATTGAAGCGTCTTAGGACTTTCTCAATATAACTTTTCTGAGAAAGATTCAAGACCCTAGACTTCCTGTCATGAACAATTTCCATACCTAAAATCTTTTTGGCAGCTCCTAAGTCCTTCATTTCAAAATCAGCCTTCAACTGGTCTTTTAATTTCTGAATCTCCTTCATATCTTTCGCTGTGATCAACATGTCATCCACGTATAAGAGTAAGTAGATCTTTGAACCATCGTCACAGTTCTTGTAATAAACGCAGCTATCACGGGTGCACCTTTTGAATTTGTGACTGGTCATAAATGAATCAAACCTCTTATACCATTGTCCAGGAGACTGCTTGAGCCATAAAGAGATTTATTCAGTTTACACATGTAGTTCTCCTTGCCAGGAACTACAAAACCTTCGGGTTGTTGCATAAAAATCTCTTCCTCAAGCTCACCATTTAAGAAAGCTGTAGTGACATCAAGTTGCTCTAATTCATAGTCACTGGAAGCAACCAACCCCAACAATACACGAATAGAAGTATGTTTGACAACTGGAGAATAAATGTCAGTATAGTCAATGCCAGCAATTTGACTGTAGCCTTTAGCTACTAACCGAGCTTTGTACCTTGGTTTCTCAGTTGGGTTGATAGGTTATTTTAGCTTGTAGACCCACTTGCACTTGACAGGCCTTTTCCCTTTCGGAATAGGAACTAAATCCCAAGTACCATTTCTTTTCAAAGATTCCATCTCATTATGCATAACAATCATCCAATCACTTGAGTCTTTAGACTTGATAGCCTCATCATAATTAACAGGCTCCACTTCCGACTCAATATCATCAGCAACACTAAGAGCGTAAGCGACAAGATTAGCTTGAGCATACCTATTCGGAGGAAAAATTTGTCTTCTTGGCCTATCTCTTGCAATGCTTCGAGTAGTAGCATGTTGTTGTGAAGGTGTTGAATCCTCAATAACAAGCTCATCTGGCAAGGAAGACTCTTGATGCTCAGCTGTACTCTGATCAGTAGTAGGTGGAATAGGAAGCTCCACCTCCACTTGAGATTGCTTTTTTCTTGCTTCAGATGATGCATCTGATGTATCTGTAATCTTTAAAGGGTCTGTAACTGGTTGAATCATTTTAGATTCATCAAAAGTAACATCTCTTGAGATAATAACTTTCTTCAGATTAAAGTTCCACAACTTGTAACCTTTTACCCCTGGATTGTACCCAAGAAAAACACATTTGATTGCTCTTGGTTCTAACTTCCCATTGTCAACACGTGCATACGCTGGACATCCAAAAGGTTTTAAACTTGTATAATCGACAGGTTTTCCAGACCATAACTCAAATGGAGTTTTCTTCTCAATTGCTCGTGACGGTGATCGGTTGATAAGATAGCAAGCAGTCGAAGCAGCCTCCGCCCAAAAGGACTTTGGCAATTTGGAGTTAGAAAGCATACACCGGACCTTCTCCATAATGGTGCGATTCATCCTTTCGGCTACACCATTTTGTTGAGGTGTATGGACCACCGTTCGGTGTCGAGTGATGCCTTCCTTTCGGCAATAGGCATTAAACTCTTCTGAGCAAAACTCAAATCCATTATCCGTGCGAAGATACTTTACCACCAATCCTGATTGCTTTTCAACCTGAACTTTCCAATTTCTGAAGGTAGAAAAAAACGTCTCCCTTGTGTTTCAAGAAGAAAGATCACACCTTTCTGGAAAAATCATCAACTATAGTGAGCATATAATTAGCTCCACCTTTCGACGTAACTCGAGCTGGTCCCCATAAATCTGAGTGGACATAGTCAAGTGGTCCTTTCATTGTATGAATACCACTCATAAAACTTACCCGTTTTGCCTTGCCATATACACAGTCTTCATAGAACTCTAAATCAACAATCTTTTGTTAAGTAATCCTCTTCGACTCAATTCGGACATGCCAAGAAAACTCATATGGCCGAGTCGAAGATGCCAAAGACGGGACTGATCTGAGTCAGAAAGAGCCTTGGAAACAACAGCAGCATCACTTGAAATTGTTTGTCCTTCAAGAAAGTAGAGGTCTGAGGTACTTCGTTTGGCTCTCAATTTGTCAGAACCATCTTTGAATACCCTCAGAACTCCACCTTTACCAGCAAACTCATATCCTTGTTGATCAAAAGAGCTGAGAGATAACAAGTTTCTTTTGAGATCAGGAACATATCTAACATTCCCAATGGTTCGGATAACTCCGTCAAACATACGGATTCTGACTGAGCCATGTCCAACAACTGGACATGTAGTATTATTGCCCATTAAGACATAGCCCTGGTTAACCTTTTCAAATGTATGAAACCAACTTCTGTTGTGACACATATGAAAAGAACAACCAGAATCAAGTATCCATTCGTAAGTGGAATCCAGTTTATCTGAATAAACTGTCAGGAGTTCTCCAATAAAAACTTCCTCTGCTACATCGGCTTCACCCGAAGTGCTAGCTTGTTCTCCTTTTGCTACCGCTTTCTCTTTATTCTTCAACTTGAAACATTCATCGATTACATGTCCCTTCTTGTGACAGTAACTGCAAAACTTTCGTTTGCCTTTAGACTTGGATCTCATTCTGTTGGAAGATTGAGGGTTTTTACCCCTATCTGTTGTTCTTCCTGTGGCATTTAAACCTTCGGCTTTCACATCACCAGAAACACCACCGGTAATATGCTTCATCTTTTCTTTTGAATCCAAAGCTGTATAAACTTCATCTAAGACAAGAGTGTCACGGCTATAGATGATAGTATCACGAAAATGGCTGTAGGATTCGGGCAACGACGACAGCAAAAATAAAGCCAAGTCTTCATCTTCGTACTGAACATCCATATTCTCTAAGTTATTAACTAACTCTTTGAATGTGGAAATATGTTCAGCTAAAAAACCACCTTTAATCATTTTGAGATTGAACAATCGTTGCTTTAGATGCAACTTGTTTGGTAAGCTCTTAGTCATCAACAATTGCTCCAACTTTAGCCATAAAGAAGCCGCTGAAGTTTCTTTCAAAACATCTTGCAAAACATCGTTTGATAAGTGCAAACGAATCTGGGATAGTGCCTTGAGATCTTTCATCTCCTTTTCTTCTCCGGTCCATGACGCGGGCATTTTTTCGGAACCCAAAAGCGCCTTATGCAAATCCATTTGAATTAGAATATCTCTCATCTTTACTTGCCATAAAGGAAACCTGGTGTTTCGATCTAACAACGGAATATCGAACTTCATCGTAGACATGATTTAACACTTGATAAAATAATTCCAGTGAACTAATATTAAAACCCGGATGCTCTGATACCAATTGTGGTAAAAGAGTGTAAAAACTCGCCCAAGGATCCGAGCAATAATTGGTAATATTAGTTCGATGCGGAACGGAACTAATATATCAAGCGTAATCAAACACCCGGTAATTTCAACGGCAGAAAAATAAAATAAAAGAGACACGAGGATTTACGTGGAAACCCAAATCGGGAAAAACAACGGGTGGCGAAGCCGAGAAACAATCCACTATAATTTGCAGTGTTTACAGAGTTTGGAGGAAAGAAAAAAGAAAAATATATATACGAGAGATTTTTTATGTATCTCTTATATGTATATATATTTGTGTGTTTTGGTACAAATGAAATGAAAACTTCATAGCCTATTTATAGGTAAATTCTAAGGTATGTACAGAGTCAAAGTTTCTTCGCCTGACATTTATTTTCTCAATTTGAATGGTAGAAAAGGAAAAGTAGGCTGCTACTTTTGACTCCACCATAAATCACGTTTTCAATTCATGCAATTCAAATTACAATTGAATTGCAAGTTACGTTTCTGGCCATTGAAGTTTCAACACTTATAGCATTTGAAGACAAACTACTTCAAGCAAAGATGTCAAACTTAGATTGAAGTATTTGATGTAAATTTTCTTTATAATTCCTTTACCTATCCTACTTTGTTTTCTAGCTTCTTGCTAGATAATTTGGTAACCAAAATGACCGGTTGTTAAAATAAAAATACAATTGTGTGAATCATGAATAATAGTAGATAGATGTATGAGTCGTCATTCTAAAGTAAATAAAAAATAAAAAAAGAAATGTAGGCAACACATTGTCACGACTAAATGTTGACACGCAACTCATTGTCGCATAGCAAGCAAGAACATACGAGTGACATTCTATTAGGTATTTCATGGTTGTGAGCATGATTATTATGACCTGATTTTCTCTTAATGCTATATATTTTGTTTACAGTTGTAAAAAATCACAATATTCTTTTTGACAACAAAGTAATTTTAAGATTTGTGATATATGTTCAAACATAAAACTAATTTTCTCATAATTCTATATTATTGTTCGGCACAGGAGTCGAACCATCGACCTTGGAATGTCACTTTAAATATTTAGGTACAACTAAGTCAAAGAACCTTTGATTAAAAAAAATCACAATATCTAATGTGCTTATTTTCATCCATTATCAACTTTCTTGATTTTTAAATTAACTTTTTTCTTCTATCCTTCTTGTTTAGATTTTTACCTTCTTTGCAGGTTACAAGTTTGAATTATGGAGTTTTAAGTTTTTTATGTTTGTTATAGAAAATGAGAATGATAGAATATTAGTATAAATTACATTAACTAATTAGTCAAATTGAATAAGTGTGTTTGATATTATAAATTTATAATTCTTTTCTGTTAGCGGATATGATATTAGTAGAATTTTTTTCTGTAGGAAATATGAAATTATCCTACATAAGTAATAAATTCATACAATACAATAGACGGAATTTGACATTTAAATACTAGAATCTTTTTATCATAACAAAAAAAAATAGAAAACCAAATAACCCTAAGTATATTCAAATTGATGACATAATATCTCATGGTGACAACATCATCATTTCAATATGAATAAACTCTTCAAACTTCACTTTATACACAAGTAACTCAAGTACACAACCACATGCTTTTAAGTTTGGCCCAAAATGGATTGAGCTTTTGTTGTTGATGGCCTACTCTTCAAGAGAACCCAACAATACAAAAGACATGACAGTACAAATGTAGTGAATGTACAATTGACTAAATAAATAAACTATATTTTGAAGCCCAACAAGCTTGATGAGAAATGCAATATAAATATGAAGCTAAAACACAATCTCACCAGACATTTTCAAAACAATTGCAAACATGCTAATAGATGGCAAAACCTAACACACAATAAAGTCTTGATTTGATTGATCACTGCATTCTTTCTTTCTCAATTGATTTGGTTTGAGGCAATGTTCCAAACACCATGTCCCAAAAAGATGATGTTATGCCATATCCTTTGGTTTGAATTCGGAAATGATGATTTAAGTGGTATTTCTGCATGAAAACACATGGAAACATATTCATCATTGTATGTTCGAGATGATAAACCATGAAAAAACTAAAAGAATCATCTAAAACCAAAGAAACCAGTAGAGGGTTGCTATTTTCAGTTGAAAAGTAAGTAGATTGCTTTAAAAGGAATCAAACAGAAGTTTGTTATATTCTATGCAATTTGGTGTATAGACAATTCACGTTATGTTTTGGATGCCGTGAGAACCTATTACCAAAAAAGTCAGGCCACACCAATAACTTGCTAACCAGTGGCGAGGTCCAAAGCAAGCACCAGGTGAAAACGCAGCTTGCGTTGGGCAGGTGTCATTCAAGGGGTTAAAGGCATGAAACAGTGGAAGTTGAGTTCGAACATGGGACTTGTGACACTAACCACCGTGTCACCACCTTGAAGGTCAGTTTACATTTTGTTTGTAACAAGGTTTTCTATTGTCTCTGGTTGCTGCCAGATTAAATCAATATTGTAGGGAAAACATGTAATTTATATGCATACAAGGGCCAAAAGTAAAAGATAGGCCAAAATAAAATTTTGAAATGAATAATAACTTTTTCTTTGCAAAATGACACACGATGCATAATGAAGGGTCCAATATCAGATAATAACCATCTCCCATAGTTGAAATTGGTAAGGCTTCTTTGATCAAAAAGTAGCACGAAAACTTTGTAACAATGAAAATGGATAAATATATCATTTTAGCTTAACATTGTCATAAAAAAGGCACGTTAAACATTATAAAATAGAAAATATTGCAACTTTTGACAATAAGAACTTAAGAAGTAAATAAATTTACCTTGAGATTTTTAGGAACTTGGCTTTTTGGTTGACCATTATGCAGGTAGTAATGAGTGACATCATACATCACATAACCCAGCAAAATACCAGCAAACAAAGCAGGGGCAACAGTACGGGTTGATATCAGGTTTAGAAACTTCCATAACTGCAAATAATGAAATATAATTACCTCTTTTGCCACAGGTAATCATTAGAATACACATCACGAACAAGTGTATGTAACAACTGATTATATTCATGTTTTGAAAGTGGTTATGTGATTTTAAACAATCAACATCAGACAATCAGTTTTAATAAAATGGAAATGCAGAAGTTTAAAGTTGTAACAATTAGATGACAAATCCCGAGTATTTATAAAATTAATGCTTATAACAGCAAAAACGACATTGAATTATAACATACCGGTACCAAGAGGATGGCTGTTGCAGTAGGAGGGAAAACAAGGCGTAATCCATCCTGAGGATGTTTGTGATGACAGCCATGAAGAAGATAATGAAGGGTGTTTCCCCTAAAAATATAACAACAATCAATTGATTAAAAACCATAGAAATTGCAGCCATGCTGATTTTGTGTACATGTGAAATAAAAAATAACATACCAGTAGCTCTTGGTTTTGATGTGAAAAAGGAAGCGATGTAGAGAGTATTCCATGAGTGACCAAATAAAAATACCCAAAACAAGTATTATTGCTATCTGAGGAGGCGGGCAGCCCATCTTGAATGACTTGGCGGTATACCAACATACAACAGGCAGCCAAATGATTGGAATTGCATACCACTTGTTGAGGGTGAGAAACTGTAACATATAATAATAAATCAGTATGCAGTATCACCCTTAGTAGTTTAAGCAGTCTTCACTATCCCCTAAATCCCTAATATGATACAATATAAATGCAACAATTTCTTTTGTGGATGTCTTAAATTAAGGCAACATTTTAGTTTTATAACAAGTCAAGCGGGTAGAAGAGAAAAACTAATAAGGGAACATGTCAAACGGTTTTTAAGTCGCCCAAAGCGTATTTTAAGTGCATAACTGCATACGACTTCTCAAATCATTTTATTTAAAAAAGCTAGATCCCTATTTTAGCAAAATAGTTATTGTATTCGTATTTAACAAATCAGTTGGTTCTACAGATTTCAACAAATGGACGAAAGAATGTATTGGGGACGGCCCAACCTAACTTGAGATACACTTAAAAGTTACCTGCTTTGACACGTTATCAAACTCCAGTGAGTCCATTTTGTAACATCTACTGTTTACCCCTATGTATTAACTACAAAATATAGATGCCATTGAGTTTGGAACCCCTATGGTTACTCTATTTTGTCATAATTTTGGGACATTTTAGATATTCAGCAAATACCAGGGGCATAGCCAGAAAAACTCTATGTGAGGCCAAATTCAAACTGACTCATTATCTAATCTTTTCGATCTTACCGGTTTGACCCATTCGCGAAGAAAGATAACCGGAAACCACTATCATAAATAAACACGTAAATTGTCACCTCTTAAAACTTGAAAATGATAACACCAATTCATTATTTTCCTCCTAACAGGAAAAATATGAAAGTATACCATACACACTTTTTGGCTTGCCTTGACAGCTCTTGAGTTTAACTGACAAAATAGTTTAGCTTAGGCTTTTGATTTGGTTGAACCACATTTCTGTTAAGGTTTGAGGTTCCACCAGAGGACGGCTAAACCATTCGCAACTTTTTTTTTCTTCAAAACAGCAACTATATAACTTTCATGGTACAAGAATTTTTTACAACCTTTTTAATACGCAGCTCTACGAGCATTGATATCCCTAATCCCTACTAATAGTGACGTACTTTTCAAAGATAGTTGATAACTAGTAAAATTCAGTGGGCCCCATGGCAGTGTCCCCGGCTATTACACAAGAATTGCCTGTCAAGTTAGACTTTGCATGTATTTTGGAATGCAAGAAATATTTAGCAATGATGTTCATAGATACATAAGTAATATGGTTAAATTGGCAGGCTTAAGCCAGAAAAAGGGACAAGCACCTCCCAGAAGTCGCTTTCAAAAAACCGAGGGCCTTCCTTGCTAACTATAGGTTGGTGAACCCATTCTTGATAAGCTTCTCCTAGATGGCCAACCTGTAAGTTCAAAGATTTTCACAATAAAGAAACAACAGAAATAAAAGAGAAAAAATAAATCTGAAATGCAAGACTGACTGTTTGTCACTTTGTCCAATATTTAAGATGCCCACTAACAAATATAAAGAAAAGAACGTGTGCAGCGGTTCAAAACAGTGAAATTTATTTGTAACAATAACAATGATGATGATGACAACAACAATGATGATGACGATGATGATTAAGTAATGATTTTAACTTGGCTAAATATAGGTAGCAGTTAATGAAATGGCAGGGTCCATGTCTTGACTACAGTTTTCATGGCAAAATTTCTACAATCCTCAGTGAAATAAAGAAAGATTGATTTGCTTCATAGAATATCCTTGCCTGGAGCAATTATAGTAATGGTATAGATGCACAACTAGTAAGACTCATAGAACCACAAATTAATTATGGTAAAATTCACCTGGAAGACGAGAGGCTTGTCTAAATCCACTGTAAATTCTTGTGCAACCATCTTGAAACCTAAAGATATCAATAAACAATGAAAAATATTAAAAGGGTCATTTACAAGCCAAACAACATCCAAAAACTAATTAGAATTTAAAAGGAAGCAAAAAACAACACAAAAGTAATCATGTATTTAACCAAAAAATAAGGAAGAGTATAACAAATCAGTGCTTGTAAACTAGTTTCCAAATCCTTCATAAGCAAGATGATTTGGGCAGTAGAAAATTAGTCCATACATGACAAGTTCATGCTTTATATGCGTGCACCATGTGTTGTTTACTAATTGTATCTAAGTATCTATTGTTTAGGATAGTAAACAATTAGAAAATGCTTGTAAATAGTCTTTTTCTTGGGTGTGTTATACCTTTTTTTTTTTGAACGGTGACTTTCTTAAGAGTGACTCAATGTCACATCGCCCATGAGGTTTCCCCTGGGCGACCCTAGCCAAGATCTGCTCCAGACTATGTTGTCTGAACCGGGTCCACGCTGGATTGTCAGACTTGGTTTCGGCGTTCCCCCGGAAACCGTACTGCCTCCACAAGAGTTGCCCCTCTGGAGTAACAGCCAGATGAAAACCGGGGTCAAGCTCTGAGAATCAGCGTCCGCACCAGTGGCTCAAAGGCTAATTCTCGTCATTGCTCTAAAATGTCCCCCAAGCCGGCGTAGAGGCTCGAACCCCTGACCTCCACTTTGGGAGGGGGGGCTCTTACCAACCAACCAAGTCATGAGGGACGGGTGTGTTATACCTAAATAGCCATGTCAGAAGCAAATCACTCATTTACTTATAAGATGTGCAATGAGAGAAGCGTGTTTACTTTTTCATATGAGACATTTTCTCCTAAACAATGATACTAATGTGATATGTGAGTACGTGACACTATATCGAGCATAGATTCACATATGCAATGAAAATATTTAAGGTTTATGCGAGTATATATAATGAGGCTAATCAGGCTATATACATGAGTACTATTGTGATTTTCTTATTTTAATATCCAAATCAATACGCCGCAATCATAAACTTTGTATCTTCTTTTGTTAAAACACCAAAATTATCACTTTTGATCAGTACAATAACAATAATTCTGGGTTACATGACCATTTTTATACTCCATTTACCAATTTTAATTGACCTGAAATCAGCTATACAAAAAAGCCTAATTTCACCTTCCTTGTTTTTTTTCTAAATTACGCATCATCAACTTTTGTTCCAAAAGATTCAAATGTCACAAATAGTTTGAATGGTTACAAAATTAGGTCAACTTGAGATCTCAAAAGCTAAAATTATTCAAAACAATAACAAATAGATTTCAAAATTCGAACCAACATGAAACTGAAAGCAACATCCAATTATAAATCAGCATTATCAATCTCACGCCCATAAAATTGCAACACACCGAACAAATACACGGATCAGAATCCACAATTCTCACTCGACGAAACCCTAAATCACAGAAATCAACACATTAACTACCAATTAAGATCTCCAACCCCCAATAGCTCAAAAGAATTCAATACAAACACACCAGAATCATCGATCTACAATTGGGAAATTCAACTCACGAACAAACAACAATCGAAACCCACCCCACAATGTCGACCTAAATTAGCACAGGCGAGCTCAAATCAGAGGAAACAATAAACAGATCTGAGAAGTAAACAGCAAACACATACTCACCTTGAAGAAAACGATTTCAGCAAGACAGATCTATCAATGGATGTTGATAACAAATGGTTGATGGCTTGATGATGTTGTGGGTGCACTAGTAGTTGTATAGTTGTGATGGATGAGAACTATAGAGAAGAGTGTGTGTTGATGTTTGAAATGATCATGGAGACGATGAATCAAAGATGATGATTATATGTAGGCAACAGATGCCAGTTACATAACGGTATCCAGACAGGCAGAAGCCACAATGTAGTGTCAAATCACCCAATCAGTGGTGCCATTTTGTTTAGTAAGGGAGAAGGGGCACTACCTAGTATCAACCCATTAATCAAATAGTGACATGTTATAAGTACACTGACCTACTTTGGAATATCTAAAAAATTAAAAGGAGCCATTGATTCATACACCAGCGTTTGAGTAGTTTACATCATCTTGATAAACGATCGTTTGTCAAGGTATAAACGGTCGTTTAGGACTAAGTAAATAGTCGTTTGCATGCTTATAAACGGGAGTTTGCAGACCTTATAAACGGTCGTTTATTTAAAAGTAAACGGTCGTTTACTTTAAAGTAAACGGTCGTTTGCAATTTTTTAATATTTTTATTTTAAATTTAAGATTAAATATAAGTATTAACTTTTTTTATTAATTATGTTAATTTTTTATTAATTATATTAAGTTTTTATTATATGAGTTTTTTCTATTTATATTTATATTATAGTAATTATATAGTTTCGTTTACAAATTTACTTTTTTTATTTATAAATTTAAAATAAAAATTATATATAAGTTGAAAATATTTGAACCTTATATAGTTTGTATAAATTAAACTTATAGATAATTTTACAAATAAATTTATAATTTACTAAACGACCAATTTAGTATATAAAACTACAAATAGTTATATTATATTAAATTTATATATTGTTAAGATAAAATGAATAGTTACAAGTGATACTAATCTAATCTATAGTGAAACGAGTAACAATTTTATTTCGAAGTATATACTGACTATATCTTTGAAGTCTCTCCTCGTACTTTCTTTCCCACGCAGCCGCATTATTACTTTTGTGTAAATTCCATAACGGCGTTATGAAAGGCAATGGATATTCACCCTCTAAACGCACAGAGACGTAGTGGCAACCATACACATGTGCAATAGTAATGAATTGGTGGTACATGAGTTCATCCGGACCTGTCCATAGCGGAAAATAAGTTGCACTTTCAGTGGGAGATAAGCATTGAAGAATCATATTAAATCTGCTGGCGATCAATAATCCTGTGTATGGCATTATCATCCAGTGTTGATGAGGAGCTGGACCCGGTTGTAGCCATTATAAACTACGTTCTGTCTCATCATATGAGCTGAAGAAAAGATTTCTGTACAAATTAGAATTGTTATATAACTCGTTTAAAAGCTCATATCTCATGTTCAGCCAATATTCTTCACTGTATCCTAAGGAGAAGGAAACTGCACAAAACCCACAGTTACCATCACTGCTTACGTTCTCTATATGTGTTATATACGGATGGAAAAGTGTTGGAATCTGTATTAGTAAAGGATGATGATATAGAGAAGATTGAGTTGTGTTATCTACGTTTGAAGTATGTTTTGGGGGGCTCAACCCCATAAAATCATAACTAACGAAATCATCTGTCGTGTAGGTATGATCTCGAGCAGGTTCAGCAGGTGAAGGGTCTGGTTTGTTTTGTTTTTGAGATTTGAGTGTTGGCCTTCCACGAGTATTTTTTTGCACCGTAGGCTCGTTAAGATTTATGCTGATAGGATTCGTTATGCTTTTTATCCTTTCTAACCAATTCTTTTTCACTGTGGGATTTTTTGTTTCTTGTAAGCTTCTTTGAACCTCTCAACTTCGTCATCACATTGAATATCTTCTTCGTCTTTGTTTAACGATACTGGTGAAAAGTCAAGCCTCCTCCAAAATATATCTATCGAATGTAGTGGAATAGGTTTGCCTGCTTTTAAATACTGTGCGATTTCACAAGCACATGGTAAACCGCAACTAGTACGAATATGGCAGCCACAGGTTTGTGATTGGTTTTGAATTTCACTAACTCGTGTCAGCTCTCCAACTAATATATCTTGAGCTTCATGAGAAACGTTTGATAACAAAGAAACAAATAAATTATGTTTATGTTGATGTTTTATTTTTATCCGACTTTCCTCGAAACTTGCCTTTATTTGTGTCTCCTGTAAACGTACTATGTTATTTAAAATTGTTATAAATTTATCTAAATTTGACTTGTCAGAATTCAAATGTTTTTTTAACAGAGCATGTTGGCTTTCTACTCTGTTTGTTGTTCGTTCTCTAAAATTTAGATGTTGATCAATCCACGCAGACACGAACATCTCTTTATAATTTTGCAACCAGTTAACATCCAAATAATTAAACACATCTGCAAAGAGAAATCAAAGATGTTAGTTTCAATTTCATTAAAATAAAAACAATAAATTTAATAGATCAAGAAAATACTTCGATGCTTGTTCATCAACTTTGTCTGCAATCGCGTTCGATTTTCATAGTAGGCCTCAATTGTTGGAGATTGAAGCAGAAATCTCCAGTAATACATAAATTTATCCCACTCAGTCTGAGACTTGAAAGATGGTCTGTAATGCTTTCTGATATTCTCCTGTATATGATATCTACAAAGCAATCGGGTTGCTTCTGGAAAAATTACTTGGCATGCATCCATTAATGCCAACTCTCTATCGGTGACTATGACACGTGGTAGCATATACCCATCCAATGTTTTTCTCAGACAATTTAAAGCCCACTTGAAATTATCTTTTTTCTCATTTCGTATGAATGCGAAAGCAATACAAAATGTCTTATTTGTTGAAGTTAAGCCAACAATCTGAAGAAAAGGGAGGCGATACCTGTTCGTCTTGTACGTGCAATCTAAAATAATAACATTCGGGAACGCACGCCATATTTTTAGTGAAGTGGGGTTAACAAAAAACAAATCATTTAATTGATTTAATTCGTCATCAGTAGTAAAATCATAGATGCATCCGCCCATCTGCAAAGAATGAAGAAGTGATTGCATTGGGGTGGTTTCAAATTTATCCAACTTTCGTATCTTTGTCCGTGCATCATACACGGTTTCAATTGTGGATATATTTTTATCATTATTTTCTTTTAAAGCCGTAAGAATATCACGTGGCTGCATATTTTTTCTTGTAAGATCTTCCATCAATGCATACTCTTCTTTAGACAATCTTTTTGCATAAGCATGACCCTCCAAAAATTTAGAAGGTTCATGGTTATGTTTGCAGGATCGGATTTCGGGTGGTTTTTCTCTCCACTCACTGTGAATCAACACTCGGCAAGCAGTCTATGAAGAGTTGATCACAATATAACAAGTAACAAGCAGTAAGAAAATTTAACAGCAGATAAATTTTCAAGGTACTTTTATATATTGCTTCTCAACTCAAAGGATTACAAGACACTTGGACTCAAATCACTTTTATAAAGAGTTACAGGGAGAAGATATATATAATACTACCTACAGCCGGATATACTTTGATACCAGCTGGACACCTCTAACCTTACATCTATACTACAAGACTCTAGGTGAGGTCTTTCAGACATTGTGCCTGAGAGTTGGTAGTCAGGACATGTCCCTGACTTACCTTTTGTCACCAACTAAAGTTGGTAACATGTACTATCATAAAAAGGTGAACAGTAGAATAAAGTATGGTCAACAACATGGCTCTTTAGGAAGATGCCATGCTGTATCAGAGGTCTGCAGCGGACTGTCAGGGACCATACTTTTATCTGCTGGACATAGCAATGTCTTCCGAAGGATAAAGTGCTTCGGAAGAATAACTTCTTCCGAAGGCACTTATACTTCGGAAGACTGCTTCTTCCGAGGCTTGGAATCTTCTTTGTCTTTGGAAGCAGACTTTGTCTTCAGCTCTTTCATCAGACTTTGTCTTCGGAAGCTCTTTCAGACTTTGTCTTCGGAAGCTCTTTCAGACTTTGTCTTCGGAAGCTATTTCAGACTTTGTCTTCGGAAGCTCTTTCAGACTTTGTCTTCGGAAGCTATTTCAGACTTTGTCTTCGGAAGCTCTTTCATCAGACTTTGTCTTCGGAAGTTCTTTCAGACTTTGTCTTCGGAAGCTGTCCTTCAGACTCTCGGAAGATCTCTTCTCAGCTTCGGAAGCCTTTGAATGTAGTACCAAAAGATGACTATGAAGTGATTTTGGTTGCACCAGCCTTATCATGATCCAACAAACTCCCCCTAGGCTGATGCTACCAAAACTTCACTTCCCTCTTCTTCTCAAAGCTCTCAGCACCAAGGAGAGCAGGTGTTTATCAGTGTCTTCATTCTTTCCTGCTGTGATGCTGAGAATCTTGTACAAATCTTTGGTGGACAGAACCTCTACTCTGTCACCTTGGATTATGTGTACCCTCTGTTGTGACCCTCTGAAAAGAGTTAGTTGATGGGAAGTATAGTCATATTCCCATCGAACTATTGGTTCCAATTCAGGACCTTCCACCATCTGTATAAAGGCTGTGCCTTTGGTGGTTGATCTTTCCTTGTCTTCCACCCTTTTCAGTTTCAACTCTTCTTCAATCTTGGCTCTTCTATTTCGTTCAGCCAAGTGGAGACCGCTGATGTGGTTTCTGATGTGTGCAGCAGTCTCAGAGTTGGAGGGATTTGAGAATGGCTTCTCTGCAAGCTCAGCAAGATCAAATCTGCTGAGATGCAGTAGAGAAGTGGCATTGAGCCTGTTGGTTTCACCATTCTCCCTTTCCACAACAAAGTTGTGAGAAGGTTCATCGAACCTCCACTGGATTATTGCATTTCTAGGTCCAGGAGATTGACCAGAAATCCTGTCCTCTTTCCTGGTATCCAGCAGAGTCACCAGTCTTCTTCTTAGCCTCTTCTCCTCAGCATTGAGGGTATCGGAGTTGAGACCAAGAAGTCTTGCAGCCTGGCCCAAAGTGTCTCTAGGCAATTCAAGAAATTGGCCTAGGGTGAGGGAGCTTGAAGAGTTATCAACATAGGTGATGTTGATAACTTCTCCCTCACAGGAGATGCTGCTCAAAGTAGTACAATTGATGAGCCTTGTCTTGAACTCCTTAATCTCCTCAAAGGAGAGATGTTTAGGAGGCTGAGGGGATGGTCTTGGTTGTTGTTGGGTAGGCTTAGGTTTAGTGGTTTTGGGTTGAGTTTTGGGTTTTAGGATGGGTAGTTTGGGTGGTTGAGGTGATGTGGTAGGTTTGGGTAGAGTTGTGGGTTGAGGGGTGAAGGTTTCATCAGTGGGTTCGGGTTTAATGGGAAAAGGGGTTGGTTCTGGTGTGGGTTGTGGCTGTGGTTGAGTGGCTGGGGTTGAGACCGTTCCCTTTACCCTCCAATACATCTCCCTTCTCTTCCCCAAACGGATGTCAGCCTTTATTTCACTGACTATCCGCTGGAGTGTCCTTTCGGACATAGGTCCCACCTGCCTACCAGAGAAGCCATGAGCCCGGAGGTAGTCCTTCATCCAGGCTTTGTCAGTTGACTTCTTGGCAGCAGTGACCTCCTTCTCTTCCTCCCTCTTCCTCTTCACCTTCAACTTCTCCCTAGCAGCCTTCTTCCTTTCCTTCTCCATTTGATCCTGCTCTTTGTTTTGGAGCAGCAGGATCATATCATCATCATGTGGAGACAGTTCAGGAAGACTGAAGCCTCTTGAGAGTAGGAATTTGATCCTCTCCTCTCTCAGCTTCAGGGCTGCCTCCCTCTGCTCTTCTTCTGCCTTCTCCAAGGCCAACCTGGCTTCCCTTTCTTGTTGTAGCCTGGTTGACCTCTCTAAAGTCACCAACTCCTCTAGTGGTAGCAGGAGTATTTCCTCATTGACAGCTCCTAGGCTGATGAGCTGGTCAATGAGTGCTGTTCTTCTCTTTAGGTTGATTTCTTCCTGATTGGCTGCAGCTGCCTTAGAACTAGCAGCTAACAGCTTCTCAGTAGGAAACCGACCTTTCTTTTTGGCCTTCTCAATCTTCTCCTCCTCCTGAAGCTCTTCCGCAGTCAACTTTCTTTTGCCTTTGTCTTTGATTGTGCTTGACTGTGGTGGTTCTTGGATGGAGGGTTGTGATTGAGAGAGAAGTTCAGCTGGTGCTTGGGTTGGAGGTATATCAGAAATGTCCTCCCTGCTCACCTCAGATGCAATTTCAGCAATGACATCTGTGATGGTCAGTTCCTCGGACATCTGAAATAGGCCTTCCGCAGCTTCTATTTCGGCCTCGGAAGACTTGTCTTGTTCTTCCGAGGCTTCCATGTAAACTTCGGAAGCCTCAGCTAGAGCTTCGGAAGATGAGACTGCTGCAGATTCTGTCCCATCTGTTTCAGTTGCTGGGCCATCAGTCCCCATTTCCCCTTCGAAGCTAATCTCAGGTTCCATGAAGACCATAGGTTGACCAACTTCCTCCACAGTGGTAGAAGGTGCAGTCAGTCTTTGAAGCTCCTCAGCCCCAAAGTATGCAAGTGTGGTGTCGGGGCTGGGCTGTTCTAGGGATGATCTCAATACAAACTTTGTGAAAAGTCTGTAGAGATCTTGAAGCATCCTTGAGTCAATCTCCAGAAAGGATTGAGATGACTCAGGTAGTGTAATGATTTGTTGGGTGGAAATGAGTTGGGTCTGTGGTTCCATAGGTGTTTGTCTCTGAACTTTCTCCCCCTTTTTGGTAGCATCATCTTGAGAGCTAGATGAGCTAGAGGAAGAAGTCATTGAGACCTGGATTGGTACATGCCTAACAGACCTCTCCGTCTGTTTCTCAGCTAGTTGAGTCTTGAGAGAGTTAATCTCAAGTTGCTGAGTGGCAGTCCTTGATTCTAAGATCTTCACCTGTGATTCCAGGTTGGAGACCTTAGAAAGCAAGTACTGAAGTGTTAGTTGCATACTTCCCTCATCTTCATAGGAAGAATCACGGGGAGATGAGATAACATACCTAGTATGCTCACTCTCACCACCAGATGTGGTTTCTTGGCACCCTGGTTTCCTTTGCTCAGAGTCATCTCTTTCAGAGATGTCAATGGGCAAAGTTGCCGTAGACTCAGTCCTAATTATGTTACCACTGTCCTGAGAGCTCAATGAGAGACTCTGAGTAGTGGCAGCTGAGTCTACATGAGTCCCCTCCACATCAGTGGGACTCACCTCAGTAGCAGGCTTCTGATGGGGGCTAGAGACAAGGGATCTCTCTTGGCTCGGTTGATCTCTCAGTGGGTGTTGTAGATCAACTTCATGGCCATGGAGAGGTGTAATCTCTTCATCAGTTCGGAGCAAAAGGTCAGTGAAAGAGAGGGTGGTTAGTCCTACTGACCCGGGACCTTGATCAATGTCTACAGGCATTGAGCCTATGGTGGGGCTGTCCCTAGAAGGCTGCACAGGGGAGTGTAGAGACTCACCCTGTGGGCTAAAGGCTTGAGGTTCGGGCTCAGGGGTTTGAGACTGAGGAGACTCAAAACCCACATTGAGGTCAATTGTGAAGGATGGTGTGACCTCGGACTGAGTGGGAGCCCATGATTCCACTCTAGTCCTTTGGGTGTGAACAGAAGGAGCTTGTTCAATCAGAGTAGATTGAACAAGGGTTCGTTTGGGGCGTCTCTGATATGTGGCTTTGATGGGTAAAGAAGGTTTTAGTATTGTGGTGGATGTTGCTGGTGTGGGTTCATCACCTGTGGGGAGAACAGGGATGTCACCAGGAGCTATGCGCTCAGTCATCTCTGGAGGTAATGGAGTGTACCGTCCAGTGAAGTTGGTGGACATCTTCTTCAGTGTCTTGAAGATGGTAGGCCTCATGTGTGGAACAGGAAGAGCAGCTGCGCAGACAAGCTTGCTTTGTTCCATCTCACAGTTGATTAGGTGTTGAAGAAACCGGGGATACATGAAGAATGTATCCCTGCTGAGATTGGCGATTAGGTTATTCAACACGAATCGTGAGTAGTTGAATCTGAGGCCTCTCACCAACCCATGAACTAGGCATCCTAGTTCATATGGGATTTGATCCCAACCCCCTGATTTGTTGGAGAGACAGTGCAAGACAATGTGCAGCAGGAACTTCCAATGGTAAGAGAAGTTGAACTTGTATACTGTGGACCTGCTGACATCGCCTCCATATCCCATGAGGATATAGGTGCCTTCCAAGTCTTCCTTGGGGAACTCAGTAGGAGCCCCATCATCGTGAAGCTCGAGATGCTCCCTGATGATTTGTTCATTGATGACCAACTCTTGGCCACAAACTCTGGTTCTCAGGACTCGAACCCCATTCAGCACTGTAGTTTCTCCGTTGCTCCAAAATTCTGACATATGGTTGGAGTATACGGTTGGGTTAACTGTGAGTGCAGTGAGGTAGGTGGATTCGGTGAGAAAGGTGATGATTTGGGTGAAGTCAGCATCCCTTGACGAGTCAAGTAATGCGACTTGGTTGTGCTGAGGGTTTAGCGCCATTGGAGAAAAGGTAAGCTTGAAATTTTGAGTGAAATTTTTGGTTTGACAGTGAAGGGAACAATTTGGGCTGTAAAGTGGTAAAAGAAGATGAAATTGATAAGTCAAGATTATTTAAAAGGGGTGAATAGTGGTATGGTGGTGGTAATAGGGTAACTGTTTTGGGGTTACTGTGGGTGGTATGGTGGTTTACGGCGGAGAAATGATGATGGCGGCAAGGATAATTTTAAATAATCTGACATTATCAACAAAATCTTTACTTTTTACAGAGTGGGGCCCAAAAGATATCCGTTACATATAAAAAAATCTTTACTTCCGAGGGTAAAACATTTCCGAAGGTAATTTTCTTTCTAAGGCAATTTTATCTTCCGAAGCCAGGCATTGCTTCCGAAGGTAAAGTTGTCTTTCCGAATGGAGAGTTGGATAAGTTTCGGAAGTAGATCTGATATAGAATCAATCGCTTCTTCCGAGACCAGAAACTCTTCCGAGAAGAAAATTTCCAATGAGGAATTTTGGCTTCGGAAGATATTCAAGAATATCTGCCGAGAGTTAATTCCTCTTCGGAAGGAATTTATACTTGGAATAATTTAAAGATCTTTTGCAACAGGGCTTAAATTGTATTGACACAAGACATTACTCATTTAAAAAGGTCTTCAAAAGAGGTAGTTATTCAATGTTTATCATCCCAATTGCTGATATGAGATACTTAAACCTTTGTTCATCAAATGCCTTTGTGAACAAATCAGCATATTGTTCATTTGAGTCAACTTTGATTAACTTTATCAGTTGTTTCTCATGAATATCTCTAATGAAATGATACCTGATATCAATGTGTTTTGTCTTGGAGTGCTTCACCGGATTCTCAGTAATGGAGATAGCACTGTTATTGTCAATATGGATAGGAGTAGTCATGAAGTTGAACCCATAGTCTAACATCTGATTTTGAATCCATAGCAGTTGAGCACAGCAGCTAGCAGCAGCAATGTATTCAGCTTCAGCAGTTGATGTAGATACACAGGATTGTTTCTTGCATTGCCATGAGATAATCCTTCCACCAAGAAATTGACATCCTCCTGATGTTGATTTCTTGTCAATGTTGCAGCCACCATAGTCACTGTCAGAGTATCCATAGAGATTGAAATCACTATTTCTTGGATACCAGAGACCTAGTTTAGGTGCTCCTTTGAGGTATCTGAGGATTCTCTTTGCAGCAGCTAGGTGAGACACCTTTGGAGCAGCCTGATATCTTGCACAAATGCATGTGGCAAACATGATATCTGGTCTACTTGCAGTGAGATACATCAGAGAACCAATAATTGCTCTATACTGATGTTGATCAGTATCCTCCCCCTCAAGGTCAGGGCAAAGATTATGGTTTCTGGGTATGGGTGTCTTGGCTGGCTTACAGTCCTTCATTTCAAATCTTTCTAAGATGTCTGAGACATACTTAGATTGACTTATGAAGAACCCTTCCTTCATTTGTTTCACCTGGATTCCTAGGAAAAAGTCCATTTTTCCCATGGAACTCATCTCAAACTTCTGCTTCATAATGCTTTCAAAGTCTTTGCACATTTGGTCGTTTGAAGAACCAAATATGATGTCATCAACATAGACTTGTACAAGCAAAATGTCTTCTCCACTCTTTCTGATGAAAAGAGTCTTGTCAATGGTACCTCTAGTGTATCCATTCTTCAGGAGAAACTGAGACAAGGTCTCATACCACAGCCTAGGTGCTTGGTGCAGCCCATATAGAGCTTTATCCAGCTTGCACACATAGTTGGGGTGCTGTGGGTCTTCAAATCCTGGAGGTTGACACACATAGATTTCCCTATCTATATCCCCATATAGAAAAGCACACTTGACATCAAGTTGGTAGACTGTGAAGTTCTTGGATGCAGCATAAGCAAGGAAGATCCTAACTGCCTCAAGTCTTGCAACTGGTGCAAAGACATCAGTATAATCTATTCCTTCCTCCTGGGTGTACCCTTGAACTACTAGTCTTGCCTTGTTCTTGATAATCAAGCCTCTATCATCTTTCTTGTTCCTGAATACCCATTTAGTGCCTATGGGTACTTGACCAGATGGTAGTGGGCATAGATTCCAGACCTTTTGTCTTTTGAATTGAAGCAGCTCCTCCTGCATCGATTCAACCTAACTACTATCCTTTAAGGCATCTTCTACCTTCTTTGGTTCCATCTGAGACAGGAAGCATGAGTACAAGCAGACATTCCCATGATGAGTTTGTCCTCTTGTTCTCACGCCCTCAGAGACATTCCCTATGATGTTCTCAGTTGGATGAGTGTTGTGAATCCTAAGACGAGGAATCACTTCCAATTGCAGAGATAAGTCTAGGTTAGACATATTCTGATCAGGAACTGGATCACTCTGTCCAACTGCTGTTTCAGAGTCATTCAATGAGGACTGATTGAATGATTGAGAAACATCATCAATGGTTGGTTGTGAAGTAGTATTAACAGTTGCCTGTTCCTTCAGAATACCACTTCCCTCAACCTGGTGTTGTAGTGGATCACCTGAGGAACTTTGAGGTTGATCAAGTGATTCACTTGTTGAAGCTTCACTATTTCTGGAGATAGTTACACTGTCAGATCTGTGAATAGTTGAAGCTTGTTGCCCTTCAGCTCTTGGAGAATTTGGAATAGGTCTGGGAAGCTCATATAGTTGACCTGCATCAGCATCAGCATCACTATGAGCACCTGTTCCAGCTGAAACATTCTCACAAGATGGTTTAGAATAGTTTGGAAACAATTCTAAATCAAAGATATACTCAGGTCCATTCCCCCTAACACAAGGAGTGTGCTTATTAACAACTATGTTGGATGACTCCTCAAATTGTTGATTCTTAATATTGTATACTCTATAAGCTTTGGAGCTAGAAGAGTATCCAATAAAGATAGCATCATCCGACTTCTCAGCAAACTTTGCCAAGTTGTCCTTTGTGTTAAGTATGGTACACCTGCAGCCAAAGGACCTTAGAAAGCCAATGAACGGTGGCCTCTTGTTCCATAACTCATAAGGGGTTTTTCCATGGGGCTTAACTACAAGAACCCTGTTCTGCACATAGCATGCAGTGCTGACTGCCTCTGCCCAGAATGTTAGAGGCAGCTTTGAATCAGCTAACATGGTCCGAGCAGCCTCAATAAGTGTCCTGTTCCTCCTCTCAGCAACACCATTTTGTTGAGGAGTTCTGGGAGCACTATATTGTCTAGCAATCCCTTTAGAGTCACAGAATGAGTCAAGAACGAAGTTCTTGAACTCAGTCCCTTGATCACTTCTAATAATCTTAACCTTGTGATCAATTTGATTTTCTATTTTAAGAATAAAAGATTTTAAAGTTTCAGCAGTTTCATCTTTACTTCTTAAAAAGAATACACATGTAAATCTTGTAAAATCATCAACGATCACAAGGCAGTATGATTTCCTTCCAATGCTCATTATACTTGTGGGACCAAAAAGATCCATGTGCAATAAGTGTAATGGAGTAGTGATAGAGTTAACACATTTGGATTTATGAGATGATCTGTGTTGTTTCCCTTTCAGGCATGCAACACAGTTATCTTTGCAGAAAAATTCCTTTTTAGGCAAACCATGTACCAAGTTATTTTTAGCCAATTTATTCATTGTTTTAAAATTCACATGACACATGCGTTTATGCCATAGTGTTGACTCATCACTATCAGCTTTGGAAAGAAAGCATGATACTTCACCCATAGGAGAAGCATTGTTCATATCCAGCTTGTACATATCCCCTTTCCTGGGAGATCTGAGAAGCACCAATTCCGGAGGAATTGTCATCCCTGGTTTGAGGATAATGCACTCATGTTCTGTGAAAAGCATCTGATGCTTCTGATCACAGAATTGAGAAACACTTAACAGATTGTGTTCAAGCTGTTTGACAAAGTGAACTTTGTCAATGTTTATTCTGCCATTGGATATACTTCCTCTGCCAGAAATATATCCTCCGGCCTCACCTCCAAATTGGACAGGCCCTCCATCAAAGTTCTGGAATTGTTGAAGGAGAGATCTGTTCCCTGTCATGTGCCTGGAGCATCCACTATCTACAATCCAGATATTATTGTTCTTGTCAAATGGATGTCCCTGCACATAAGATGAGATGGTTAGTTTTGTTTGGAAGCCCAAGCCTTGCAGGTCTCGGGCTCTTCCAAAGATAGTGACATAATTGAACCAAAAGATATGCAATGGGGTTCAATAGAGGTCATTGTTGAAGAAGAGGTTTGGGCTGCAGCATCTTCCTTGATCTTCCAATCCATCCTTTGGTTGATCTTTGAGGATGAGCTTGTTGAAGCTTTTGCAGCATGGTCTTCTTCCGAAGCTTCTCTCTTTTCGGAAGAAGCCTTCACTACCTTTTCTTCCGAAGTAGTCTTCTTCTGAGATGGTTTCAAGGGAGCCTTCTTGTTCTTCCGAACCTTAGAAGGTTTGGCTTCCGAAGCCATTTTCCCTTCGGAAGAAGTAGTTTCTTCCGAAAGCAACTTGGCTTCCGAGACCAACTTTCCCTTTTTCATCATTTGGACCTTTTGAAGTGGTCCAACTGAGAAACCTTCTCTGACTACTTCTTTTCTAACATTATTTGCATAATGTGTGCTTGCTGGATTGTAGTAACAATCTTTAGCCATGTGGTTGTGCAGACCACACATTATGCATGCAGTGTTAGTCTTTTGGGAACTTGCAGGTTGTTGTTTCTTGGGTTTCTTCTC
The DNA here is from genome assembly GCA_024085815.1 of Flaveria linearis. NCBI lineage: Eukaryota > Viridiplantae > Streptophyta > Magnoliopsida > Asterales > Asteraceae > Flaveria > Flaveria linearis. The sequence continues at coordinate 57,568,902 of CM044002.1, forward strand.
TTTATCAGCAACTTTCCATTTTGACTTCTGATCCTTCAGTAGGACAGGAGTGTTGGTACTACACTCCTTTCCTGAATCAGGAGTACCTACCACTTGAAACCCGGCAGAAATGAAGATACCCTTTTGCTTAGGGTCAAACTTAAGCTTGGACTCTGCAACCTTCTTAGCAGTCCTTCTAGCAGCTTTAGCTCTGCTTCTTCTTGCCTTGGTGGTCAGGATTTGGTCATCACAGGTGGAGATGGGTGTATCCTCCTGTTTCTCCCCTGTGGAGGCCACTATTTTTACTTCATCCTCTAGTTCCAATGGAGAAGGGTCAGCAGTTGGAACCTCTTGCTCTTAAGTACCACATCTAGGTAGTCTAATAGACTCATAAGAGTGTGGTGGAGCTATTTCACTGGTTCCCAACCCTTCTTTGTTTTGATAAAACATTTTGGAATGAGAGGTTGATGCAAGAATAGTTTGGAAGCTTTGCTCAGCAATAGCTTGCTTCCTGGCCTGAGCCTCAGCTGTGACTAACTGGGCTTGAACTTCAGAAAGTTTGGAGATCAGATCTTTGATTTGAGTCTTGTAGTTAGTCTTTTCATGTTTCAAAAGAGACACAGTTTTCTCTAACTCATCAATTTTCCTTTGATAGTCAGATTCAGCTCTTTTAAAGTCAGATTTTAGCACATTTAAAGACTCAACCTCAGATCTGATTTCCGAAATGTAATCCTTATACAACTTAACTTTAGCAATACAGGCAGCAGTACAAAGATGTTCATATACCTGATCATCATCTGTTCCGGCCATGAGTGCTTGAGCGGGAGTCACATCCTGTACCATGAAGCTCCAGTCAACTTCCTGAGCAACAGCAGCTGTTTCAGTTGACTTTTCTTCATGCTTGGGAGCAGTGGGATGTGTGGAGGCCTGTGGGGTTCCCGGGTTGTTCTTGGGAGCCTTGCATTCCCTAGCAAAGTGACCAAGTTGGTTGCAGTTGTAGCACCTTGCTTTGCTCTTATCAAACCCAAACTTGCTGTTGACTGGGTTTTGAGGGAATTGCCTTCCAGTTCTCTTGAAGAACTTCTTCGCTCTGTAAGTTAAAAGAGCCATCTGCTGGACAATGTCCATGTACTCTACATCATCTGGATTGAAGCACTCAAGATCATCAAAGCAGTATTGAAAGTCACCAGAGTGTCCACTTCCAGAGACAAAGGCACAACTATCCTGAAAGGAGTTGTGTTGAACCTTTTGAGACTTTGGAGTCTCAGGTAGAGTGATGAAGGGTCCAGTATGTGAGTTGTCAGGGTAGCATAGCAACTGATGTTGTGGTTCCATGCTTTCCCTTTCAACCACATGAAGGGCTGAACTCTGTTGGTTATTGGAGTGGTCAGAGGAGTTCTGCATGTTCATCTCCATCTGAAATGCACTTAGGATACCATACAACTCTGTGAGAGAAAGAGTCTTAAGGTCCGAAGTTCTCTTGATGACAACACAGTAATGAGTCCATAGTTTAGGAAGAGAGGACATGAACTTCCTAACTATGTCTATGTTCTCAAGAGCTACTCCAATATCTGCCAGAGTATCTACTAGCTCAACATATCTGAAGTATTGTTGAGTCAAGGTCTCACCAGCCTTGAAAGTAAAGTTCTCAAACTGCTGCTTCAAGAGATCTTTCTTGTTCTCTTGAGTTTCCTTGGATCCCTCATACATCAGCTTCAAAGCTTCCCATAAATCTTTAGCAGTTTTGCACTTCTTGAAGCGTCTATAGACGGAGTTGGGGAGAGCACTTTGGAGACAAGTCATAGCCCTTTGATCTAGCTCTATTCTCTTCCTATCTTCCTCTGAGTAATCATCAACATCTTTTGGAATGATGCGATTACCAGTGGCAGATGTAGTGCTTGGTATGAAAGGACCATTGACAATGGAGTCCCACATCCTTGAGTCTTGACACTTGATGAAGCCTTCCATCCTGATACACCATGTGTCAAAGTCTTCAGGGGTGATCATAGGGGACTTGGTCAAGGTACCAGTTTCCATATCAGCCTTGGAGAGAGCAGCCATTTGAGTGAGTGGATTGTGGTGAGGAGTGAAAAACAGGTTGATTAGGATGGTAAGATCTCACAATCAAGAGCCTGGTGCTCTGATACCAATTGCAGGATCGGATTTCGGGTGGTTTTTCTCTCCACTCACTGTGAATCAACACTCGGCAAGCAGTCTATGAAGAGTTGATCACAATATAACAAGTAACAAGCAGTAAGAAAATTTAACAGCAGATAAATTTTCAAGGTACTTTTATATATTGCTTCTCAACTCAAAGGATTACAAGACACTTGGACTCAAATCACTTTTATAAAGAGTTACAGGGAGAAGATATATATAATACTACCTACAGCCGGATATACTTTGATACCAGCTGGACACCTCTAACCTTACATCTATACTACAAGACTCTAGGTGAGGTCTTTCAGACATTGTGCCTGAGAGTTGGTAGTCAGGACATGTCCCTGACTTACCTTTTGTCACCAACTAAAGTTGGTAACATGTACTATCATAAAAAGGTGAACAGTAGAATAAAGTATGGTCAACAACATGGCTCTTTAGGAAGATGCCATGCTGTATCAGAGGTCTGCAGCGGACTGTCAGGGACCATACTTTTATCTGCTGGACATAGCAATGTCTTCCGAAGGATAAAGTGCTTCGGAAGAATAACTTCTTCTGAAGGCACTTATACTTCGGAAGACTGCTTCTTCCGAGGCTTGGAATCTTCTTTGTCTTTGGAAGCAGACTTTGTCTTCAGCTCTTTCATCAGACTTTGTCTTCAGAAGCTCTTTCAGACTTTGTCTTCGGAAGCTCTTTCAGACTTTGTCTTCGGAAGCTATTTCAGACTTTGTCTTCGGAAGCTCTTTCAGACTTTGTCTTCGGAAGCTATTTCAGACTTTGTCTTCGGAAGCTCTTTCATCAGACTTTGTTTTCGGAAGTTCTTTCAGACTTTGTATTCGGAAGCTGTCCTTCAGACTCTCGGAAGATCTCTTCTCAGCTTCGGAAGCCTTTGAATGTAGTACCAAAAGATGACTATGAAGTGATTTTGGTTGCACCAGCCTTATCATGATCCAACAATGTTCGTCACAGACAACATGTATTTTCCATCCTCGATCTTCTTCATGATATTTTGCTATAAGTTGAAATGGACAACCTATCTTCTTTGTGCCTGAATGTGTGGTTGAATCTGATGTTGACTTGTATACACCACCACGATCGCACATAAGAAATGCCTTGTTGACGAATCCGTATACAGTCTTCTTCGTTCGTTGTGTGACAATAACATATCCAAGGTCGTGTGCAGTGTTTTGCACCCAATCCATTAACTGTTCTCTTGTTTGGTACACCCAATCATTGTAAAATTGAGACATTATTGACTTGAATTACGATGATGTGTGAATAAATAAATTTGAATACTTGTGAATTGTGAATTGTGAAATGTGTAAAGGGAATTTATAGGCATCTTCAATTTGAATAATTCTGTAAACGATTATGAACAACATGTATACAATTGTGAATTGTAATTTTATCTGGCACATTTCCCAATAATTATTATACAATAAAGGCATCTTCCATTTGAATAATTCTGTAAACGATTATTGAACAACATGTATACAATTATGAATTGTGATTTTATCTGGCATATTTTCCAATAATTATTATACAATAAATAAATTCTTTATTACAATAACTAAAACATAAATAAATTCATTATTACAATTAATAAAACATAAATAAATTCTTTATTACAATAACTAAAACATAAATAAAATTACAGATCATCAGGAGGATCTTGATATGGAGGCATCCACATTTGATTATTATGTTTAAACCTCCACCTAACTTGTGGATAATCTGCGATCATGTCCATCCGTATAAGATGTTCACGATCAACAAATCCGGACATAAGTATCGGCCCGTTTAAACTTGCCACGTTGTCAGGGGTGAGAATATGTAAAGACTCGGCAAGTCGAGTAACATATGTACCACCACAAATATGTCCGGTTTTCGTTGTACCCGTGCAAGAAGTAAAATAATCAGCAAGCATATACGCCAGATTACAAGGTCTCCTTTTAATTAAACAAAATAAAAAGAACAAATCCTTTTTAGTCACCCCACCACTAGTCATCCTACGTCCAGCTATAGTATGACCAATAACGCGATGAAGATATCTATACAACGGATCGTTCATTCTTGTAGCTTTTGTTTTATTGTTAGGTATATATTGGCCATCACCAATTTCTTCCCAAAAAATTTCATCATTATAATCTTCTGGAAATTGTGTAAGACCATCCAAAAAATCAGATTGATGGGTCTCTTGAACTGTATATAAACCCATCAAAACACCAAACTCAGCCACTGAATAATTACGTGGCACCCCCGAGAACAAAACTGATAGCATCGGTATCACTGTTAAAAAAATATAAGTTCAATTAAATGTAAACATGAAATTATATATAATCCAATTAAATTGGTATACCTGTAGTTATGATTGTTCGAGTCGAAATTAAAAGTGGAGAAAAACTCCAAACAAAGCTCCTTATATTGTGGACCACTAATTGCAAAAAATCTTCTCCACGGCTCGTTCATCATGTCACGAGCACGAGTAAATTCCCCCACGTCCCGTAACAAACTCCAAGATATCGAACGTGAAGCTTCAAATTCTTTATCTAAAAGTTTCTGAAGTCTTTTATATTCATCTGACCCTCGTCGAAACTGGAGCCAAGGATGATTAGAAACACGAACCGACGCTGTGTTTTGACGTAAACTTGAAGTCATTACCTACAATAATTAAAATTAGTAACACAATAAAATATATATTAAACTAGTTTATTAGAATAATACTAATAAACAAACCTTTATAATAAAATAATGAGAAAGATGAGGAAGATGATGAAGATGAAGAAGATGATGAAGGAATGGATAGAGAGGTATGGAGGTGTAGAAAGGTGAAGAAGAAAATATAATTGAAGTCGTTTGGGATGAGTGGATGGGGAAATCGACTTGTTAAATCGGCCAAAAGGTAAACGACCGTTTTATACAATGTAAACGACCGTTTAAAAAAAAGTAAACGACCGTTTGCAGCAATAAAAACGACCGTTTACATCATCCAAAACGACCGTTTGCAGAGGATAATACGACCGTTTGCAGAGGAGAATACGACCGTTTACAGAGGAGAATACGACCGTTTGCAGCCATGTAAACGACCGTTTACATTAAAGTAAACGACCGTTTACTACAAATGTCAAATCAAATGGTGTGTGAAACCCAACAACCAATTAAAAATACAACCCTGAACTACCCTGACAATTTTATTATTATATTTAAATAGTTTAAAAAGAAATTAACTTTACTAAAAGTTAAAAATTACATAATTAAAAATAAAACGTTACATAATTAAAAAATAAAATATTGCACAAAATACTAAAATTAACATACTCCTCGTCCGAAGCGAGGTACACTAGATCTAAACTTAAAACATGTTCGACAAGATCATATCGAAGTTGGAAATGTGTATCTTGATCATGTATTTTCGAAAGAGCGTTAATGTTAAAAACGGTTGGACCGGAGGGTCCATTATGTATATAGGTGATATCGTTCTTCCTTCATCCTTCAGTATCATGTTGTGTTTGTGTAATTGTTATATTTGTATGATTTTATTTGAGTTTGTGTAAATAATAGTGTGTATGTGTGTGAGTATTTATGGGTAAAAAAACTTTTTTTGGACACTCAGTCGCACTCCTCCAATGGTCGAAATAACGGCTATATAGTCGTTCACACTCGGGTTCTTCTTTGGTGACTTGTACCCGGCCATTCCTACCTGTCAGGGTACCTGTAAGGATGGCGGCGATGTACCTGAGCGGGTACCCGACTACCCGAGCTGGTACCCGATGGCGCCCCCTCCTCCCTAAACCGTACTAGAATATTGTTCGTTTTGTTTTTGATAAGTGTATTCAGAAACTTATGATTTTATTTTCATATGGCGGGTTGTTTGTCCAGACAAAACATATATTGGTTGAGAAAGTTTTAACGTCGAGACACGGGGTAGTTTGACTGGTACACTGATCATTCTCACATCAATTGCTTTGGTGTTAGTTGTACGCATGATACGGGCCATATGATTTGTCAAACCCCTATCAATACGACTCGTATAAAATGTTAACTCTTGTAAGATTGGGTGTGACACCTCATACAACCCTTGTAATGTGTTAAAGGTGTATAGTAAGTTGTTGGTGTGTATTTTTTTAAGTCAAGATCATAGGTTCAAAAATCTAATAAAAAAATAAGAAATCTTATAATAATCTGTGATACCGGCACTTATCATGTGATTTTTTTAAAATTCTTAATGTAATTTTATTATTAAATTATTAGATGGGCCAGTTAGATTATTATAATCATGTATAATGTGACTAGTTACTGATTTTGATTTGTAAGTGTTGTTAGATTCAAGCTCATGCGTCATAACAATGAAAACACAAAAGTCGAACCAACATTTCGGAGCAACATTTATAATACATTAACTGTAGGTCAAAATGTTTGATTCAAGTTGATGATTCGATAATAAAAATTTCAAATACACAACTATTCTGTTTGTTATTGTTATATAATAAAAACTTAAATGTGATGGTCTAACAAATTTTGGTCATGTCATTATTGTTTCAGTTATTATATCATGATCAATTGTTTCAGGACAAAAGCTTTACAAATATAACACCTAAGTAGTTAGAGAGGTTGGGGAAAGTAAGGGAAGCAATACAAACTTTCCACCATTTTAGACAAAACAAGAATTTGTAGAAGAATGTTGAAGTGATGTTTACGTATAGTTGGAAGAGTGGAAAAACTCTTTTAATAGGGTTGTTATATGGACTTTATTTACGGGTTCACAGGTTAAATCTCAAACGAACTTGCACATGACGCAATCAAAATTTAGGGCAAACATACGAACTTGAAAACAACACAAATTTTGATGGTTTGACACTTGCATGGAATATTTAACCTTAACTTTTCTATTTTTTCATATTAATACTTTAAAATAAAAAAAAAACTAAAAGCGGCATACAAACGAATGTAAAATAAATACTTACATATAATTTTTAAAATTTTGATATAAAATATTTAATCAATCTAAAGTACTATCTAATATATGTTTAAAAGGTAATCAGGGCTGGCTCAACGTTTTTGGGGGCCTAAAGCAAGTTCTAAAATCGGGTCTTCTTCGTAAAAAATAACTACAATCCTAACATGATGAATACAAATAGATTGGCTTTTTTTTTTAAATGGCTTCTAATCCGCTTGTACTCTACTTTAATATATATGTACCTTTCTTGATTTAAATCGCTGAAAGCTAGAAAAAAGACGATACATCTAGCCAACATGTCGCCCCTTGAAAACATAACTAGATTAACTTATAAGCACTAAATACCGGTCCTACTAATCTAATAATTATTGACTTATTGTAAAAGATTGCAAAATTATCCTAATTATTAATATTAATTCAGTCACACCTAACTAGTGTTACACAAAAAAGTAAATCAAAGCACATGAAGTTATGTAGAAGTTCTCCTCACATAATTCTTACTCATAGATTTATAGGGTGAAGTCACTTGTACATATCAACATTAAGCCCTAATCATACTCGGATGGAATTGATAACTACTCGATATCTAGAATAAATCTATCAGGAAAATGTTAAGATATAATTCCCTAAAATGCAAATAGCACAGATTCACACATCTGGGAACCACTTCTACATACCAACTTTAAGCACTAATCTTAAATGGATTTGATAATTATATCACTAAAAGTAATAGGCTATAAAATTGCAATCAACAGTACACAATATAAATTTAACATCTAAACATACCTGACTTGTAATCGCATTTGGATGAACCACAAATGTTAGAACTTAGAAGTATGGGCCTAGATTTCTTCCATAATCGTGATTGTCTTTAAACACTCCCGAAGCACATATCTCACAAAAATTTCATCATAAATATACACAACAAAAAAACTTAAGAATGCAGAGTGTGAGTTACAGCGCATCGACTTCTTCTATTGTAACCTTGAACGGAATAAGAGCAGATGTCATTCAAGGTGTAACCTGTAACTCCCATGGATAGCAGACCTACCGGAAAGTTGTGTGATTCCAGCATTTCATACACCATCAATCGGGCGATGGATGAGCCGAGGAGAAAGGGAAACGTAAATTGATGTGTGAAACAAAATTTCCAAATCTTGAAGCGACTCTGCATGCTCACGCTAATCTCTTTGACTGTCGTTATGTATTCACTATTTCAATTTTCAACTTTCAAGGCCTACTAAGTACTAACCACTTAGCAAAATCCAATATAAAAAAATCTATATTATATATGAAGAATACTAAATTACGAGGCCCTAGAAAAGTGGGGGCCCAAAGCAAGGCTTTACTTGCTTTGCCTTTTGGGCCGGCCCTGAAGGTAATAATAGTATATTTAAACTAAGGAAAATTTACTTCTATAACATACATTCATTATACACAAATTAGTTTCAATTTAATAGATCTGTCGGTTTTAAATGAAAACTTTACATCTGATAAGAATAATTACCAAATGTATGTTATAAATTTAATTAAAAAATAGAATCATCAACAAAAAAATATTTTTAATTAGATACAAACTTATAAAAAAGAGACGTCATTTAGTCTCTGATGGGTTACCCGTCAGAGACTCATAGTTTTATTTTCATCTGACGGGTTGTTTGTCTAGACAGGACGTATACTCGTGGAGAAAATTTTCATGCCCATACTTAATTTACTTGAGTTGTTACACTACTCACATGAATTGCTATGGCGTCAATTGTAAAAATGATAGGTCCCATATGATTTGTAAAAACTCCTGTTAATACTACTCGTGTAAAAACATTAACACTTATAAGATTGTGTATGACACATATACGACCCATGTAATTTGTTAGTGATGTGTGGTTAGTAAGTTACTCATGTGTATTTTAGGTCAAAGATCATAGATTCAAAAATCTAATAAAATAATAATAAGAAATCTCACAAGAATATGTGATCCTAGCATGTATCATGTGATTTTCTAAAATTCTTAAGACATATTTTTTAATTATTTAATTCATTAGATGGGTGGTCAGATTATAATAATAATCTCATAATAAATAATTACATATGTACACACGTGTTATTATCACATTCATTCTCTCATTCATTTTTCGTCTAAATCATATTTTAAGTCAAATAACTAATTTTTAAATCTTTCTCTTTTTCTCTCTTATATATTATAAATCAAAGACCTTCTCAAAATCAATAATTCTAAAAAGACAAATTTTCATTAAATAAAAACTAAGTATTTTGATTAAATACACACTTTTTCAAAAACAAAAATTTTTAAAACTATGATTTTTTTAAACAACAAACCTTTTTAAATTCATGAAATATTAATAAATCAAACTTTATAAAAAATAAAAGTTTTATATAAAACCATTTTACAAAACAAAATCTTTTAAAAGTTAGTTAAAACCCGGAGTTTTTAAAAAACGAGATGTTGATTAAAAAATAAAAAAATTTCAAAGCGATATTTTTTAAAACGGAAGTTATAAAATAATAAAAATATTTTATTAACTGATCAAAGTATTTACTCTAATTTCGATTATATCTTATATCAAAATAATTTTCTTAGTCAATCTGTATAATACACAAGGTTATAGTATAATCTATACTATATAATATAAGAGTAACTAGGATGCCACGTGACACTCTCATGTTACTCCCAAAAAAAATTTTCCGCCTAAACTAATATATTATTTTAGTCAAGTTTTTTATTTTAAGAAACTCAATTAATAGTAATAATTCATTTTATTTTAAATTTAATTTTTTATATTATCAACTTAATTGTGTAATCATATTGTTTTGAACTATACATATTTTTATAGCTAAATAAGATTCAATTTAAAAAAACTAAAAAGAAAAAAATATTTATTGATATATTTATTTATTTTAGATTAGTGTGATTTTAACACAATTGGTTTTAATTTTTTATGAGTCAATTATTTATTATATTATTCAAAAAAGTATTTGAATATTTATAATTTATAAATGCAACTTTTTATTTTTCATTGTTATAGTAATACGTAACTTAATCATACGAAATATTTATACATTTATGAATTATATTGTTTTCATATTTTCAACTCGTGTATTGCACGGGTTTACTAAAACTAGTATATTATATATTGCTAATTTTTAACTTGATTATGCATTATGTTTTGTATGTCATGCTTTTTAAGTTGTACGCTACTTTATTTATTTATTTTTTTACTTTTAACCATAATAGTTTTCATCTTTTATATTAAACCCTAACACTATTTTCACTTTTAACTTTGATTCCATATACTTTTCATATTTTATAATTTTTATAACATGTCATAACATGTGTATGTGGTTCAACGTTTTATCTTTATTTTTATGTTTAATGGTCGCGTTGTGTTTTACGATCAGATATAATTTTTGCACATTAACACGGCACAACGAACGTGCATGTTTTAATGTTTTTACGTCTACTTTTGTTCAGTATTATTTTTTGTTTTTATTTCTTTTGTTTTAAGGGAAGATGTACGCGGTCTTTCCCCCACATTTTGTGGGGAGATCCGTGGAAACGGTCTCCCCACAAAATGTGGGGGAAAGACCGCGTACATCTTCCCTTAAATGGGACGGACCCTCCCTGGACCCTGCGAAAACGCGGGAGCTCTTTGCAGCACCAGGTACGCCCTTTTATTTCTTTTGTTTTACAAGCTTTTTCAGTGTTGATGGTCGCTAGCGACAGTATGCCATTGATACTACTTGGCACAGTTTTACGTAACCGTCGCAATACGTGGTTCTTAATACTAGTTGTAATTTTTACCAACTTTGATTTGTAAAGCTTATTAAAATCAAACTCACGTGTCTGCAATATGTAAACATAAATGTCTGACTAACATTCTTTATACATTAATCGTATGTTAAATTGTTTAATTCAAGTTAACGATTCGACATAAAAGTTTTAAATACACAAATTTGTTGTTTGGTATCGTTATAGAAAAGTTATAAAGTGATGTTCTAACAAACTTTGGTCATGTCTGAAAATGTTGCTTCAGTTGCCATATGTGACAACCGAAAAATTTCAGGTCAATATCCGGCTCGACTAAGTCATAATTTTGCATATTTTACATAATTTTGACGCGATTACATAGTTTGAGTATATAAAAGTTTATGTGATTCAAATTAACCAAACTGATTTGATTTGAAAAGTTTCACATATAAGCTTAAATGGTTAAATGCGTGAAAACACACTATTCAATCCGTATGACTAATTACAATATTACTACAATTGTCAATTACATTGTCATTGTCACATTGTGTCCTCAAGATATCATGATTAATAATAGAAACTTTGTTCTGTAAATGAAATATAAAAAGTTGAAGTTCTCTTCATTTCATTCCTACATTCTATAAAATTAAACTGTACTAAGATGATCTATTTCATTCCTCTTTTCCCTTTAGGCCATATTGCTTTTGTGTATACCAAAATCTATTATTCAACATCCCAATTTGGAATGTTAGCAGTAGCTTCATTCACCATCTTTACAAGAGTCACCTGCATCATACATAGAATGAGAACTTACGTTCGGGTAAAACTAAGTCTGGCAAAACAGACGGGTCAGGTTGGCTAACGGGTGAAAACCATGTAGGTAAAACCAAGACATCTATAAAAAAAGAAAGTCAAAAGGCAAAGCGTGGTAAGCATACTTTGAATTAAATTAGTTTTGTGGATTTCCATACACTCACCACGCTTTCAGGCACAAAAAATGTATGGAAATGCATGAAACCGATTTCAAAGCTATACTTACCACACTTTCAGGAACCCCGGGCGGAGGCATAGATAGATTTCTTGGTGGAGGTCCCTCTAGATATGATCTCTTGTCAAATCTCCATGCTCCAATTGTTCCATATGTTAGTTCACCCTACAAAACCAAAAGTTTCAATAGATTTATATTAAATGCAAGCTTTAAAATTTTGAAGAACGAGTCTTTAATTAGATCTAGCAAGATGAGCGGGTCTGTGGGTTGACCGATTGGGTAATGAATCAAAATGGGTCAGGATTGATACAATCATTTTTAGTGATGGGTTGTGCTGGGTTAACACGATAAAACTTTTTCCTTTGTCTATTTTTTTCAAAAATTAATATGCTAACCATGATTACAATTCGAATAATATTATTGAATAATAATCTAAATATTTGAATAAAACGACTTAGTATTGTATGCATTGTATAAAGACTTGTTCCATTTTTAGCGAAATAGTTTTATCTGACCCGTTTGAGATAAAAGACAATCAAATTGAATAGGTAAAATTGTCACCGCGTCTTTTATATCAAAAATTACCTTCATGTTGTAGTCACATCCATAAGTGTAATGAATGATGAACCTTTTGCCGGTTTCCAAATCCCATGGAGGCTGCAAATTGAAGTCAAGTTTTTAAAACATTTAACTTTGCTATAACCGTTGATTCGAGCTACAGATCAATACAACAGTATCAGATTAGTAGATTCAAACACCTCGAGCATGAAATCTTTGCGAAGAATGTGCTTTACGCCATGCAAAGCAGAGGCCACAGCATATCCATACCTGATATAAAAGTCAAACTCTTTGATCAAGTAAACAACACGCGAAAGTGTCAATCATCTTCATGAACATCAACTCACATTTCTAGTACCCATCCGAAATTTTTATCAGTCTCCGGATCATCTTTCATTCTTAAAGAAATATTCATCCATGTGGGAGCTATTTTTTTAAATAGATCCTGCATAAATTACATTCTTTTACATCTGTATAGAGGTGGCAAATTCGACTCAGTTACTTATGCATGTAGATCATAGGGTATGTTTTTATCACCAAAAGGTCAAACGGGTTAACTCAAAACTCAAAAGTATAATAAAGAAAAGTCAAATGGGTCAAAAGTGACCCAAAGTGTAACATATAACCATCCTAAATCAATTTGCTTAGAAAACTTGGTATATTATTAAGATTATATAACTCTTATAATAATTTAAAAAAAAAATCTTTTTTTGACCATGAGAATCCGTTGTTGGTAAACTCAAAGGATTCATCAATACCATACTAACCAACAGATCAAGCAAATCGTCGCTTCTGTTGGACGGGTGGCCTTCAAGAGGTTATAATAGGAAGCCGGTGGAGGCCAAATTTGGACGTTAGACCTCTTCTAGAGGAGATCGGGTGTTTACCACTAATGGAAAAGTGTTTTGGGCAAACCCGACCGTTTTGACTCATACCGAGAACTACCCATTTTGACCCGTTACCCACGCAACCCACCCATTTGACCACCTCTACTACTTTTCCACCGAGATTAACCAACTCAAGTAGCTTTGAATGTATGCGAAGTCTAAGAAAACTATTGCAGTAGTACCTTTTTTATAATAACAGGAGAATTACCAATTGGATCAACATTAGTTACAGGTCCATTCTCCTCGGGGAAGTATTTTCGGATTATTTTTTCGTTTTCAGAAGGCAAGATGTAATTAAACCGGAACCCAGCAGGGATTATTCCGCGGGCCAAATTTGGGAGAGGTTTTACAAATATGTGATCAGGTTCTGCCATCAATATGTATCTGCAAAGGCAAAACTTTAACAATTTTTTATATTAATATGATTACAACAACAACCACAACCATACCCGTAAATCCCACCTATAGTATACAACTATTGGTAGGGTCTGGAAAGGGTGAGATGTAGGCAAACCATATGCTATCTTAGGAGATAGATATGTTGATATTAATATGATTAAGAATGTGTAATTAGCATAATTATACTCACTCTTCTTCAATAGTAACCCTCTCCAGCCATTGCACAAAGGCCCAAGGTCTATTTAAAACTATGTACCCCTGCATACCAATTAAAGTCCTTGTGATAAAAGCAAAGTGATATAATTCTAGAAACGGGTCAACGGGTCGAAAGTTTCTGAAACTATAATAAAATGCTTCTGCCCTCCAAAATCTTTTATTAAAAACATAGTACACCAAATACAGGTCGAAAGTTAAAAAGAAAAAAGAAAACAGGTCGAAAGTTAAAAGGAAAAAAAGAAAACAGGTCGAAAGTCGTCCAAAACTGTGTGTTCAATGCATAGACCTCCTAAATAGTTATAGTAAAAGAATTGTAAATAAAGTGTTTCGGGTCAACCAACCTCAGACATATTTTTACCCACACCAAAGGTTGACCTGTGACCCACCCATTTTTACAACATATAGAACTTTCTAACATGCGGTACACAACCATATACAAGAACAAAGATAAATAGATGGAAAACTAACGAAACATTCGGTCTCTTACTCTATCCAAACCAGATGGAAGCGGGTCAACTACAAAAGTTGGAATCTCGTCCATCAGATTATCCGGTTGGCCCGAATGCAGAATCCTGGTGAATGTTCCCATCTCTGATCCAGCCACATTTTTCATTCTTTTATACCAATAATACATAATTCGGCTTTGCCATTTGCTGTAAGGAGTATCAGTAGCTGTCAGCGCAACATGAAATAACGCGTTGGTGCCCCTTGATCTCTTCATGTTATCAGGTATCATAAAGTTAGGATCATTAAACAACCCTCCAGAATACAGCAGTTTGCTGTGAACTACCGTTGTTACTATATTATATGTTGCAAACAGTGAACAAACAGCCAAAAGAACAATAAACAACGTCGATGAACAGCTAAAATTCTTCCTTCCCATTGTAGTTTTTGTTGCAGAAACATGAACCTTCAAATCACCACTTTACAGGAGCTAGAAAGTCTGCTTCAAACCTCATAGATCATTCTGTATTAGACACAAACAAAGTCAATCTCATGTAAGTCAAATAGTTGACTTTGACAACAGAGATACATCAGCAAGCTAACATTAACTTATGATGGATAATCTCTATTTAAAGTTAACTTATACAAGATTTGGGCTGATCAAGTAGCTCGATTCTCGCTCGGAGAAAGTTTGGTCTAGAATTTGAGACGGGCTCGAGCTAGGGTAGCTTGAGCGTGGTTCGGCTCGTGAACAACCCAAGACTAAATAAACAAAAGAATCAAGAAAAATCAAGTCACATAGAGCAATTAGATTCATATACTAGAAAAATGTATACATGAATACAAAACAATTAGTCACTACTCACTATTCTTGATTTTAGCTTAAAAAAACCAAAAAAAAAAACCTATTGCTGTTTCAAATTCTAAAAGAAAGAACAAAGATTAACTTATACAAATCGAAATCGTATATTTAGGGAAAATGTGTTCAAAATTTTCATGTATTGATAGATGTTATTTTGAGCTCTAAAAACATAGATGAATTGAATTAAAGGGTTGTATTAAGCACATTTAGATATGTGTAAGTAATAGCATATGAAGATCAACACCAAACACAGAGTTCTTCTAAAATCCTAATATATTGTAGAATTGAATTCGGTCAACCTTAAAGTAACTGTTAAAGTTGTTGTTTGACCTTGAGGTGATAGGTTCAAGCTGTAGAAAACTACCTTATGCAGAAAGCGTAGGGTAAGACCACATAAATTATAAAATTAGATCTTTAACCGATCCAACCCTTCTCCGGCCCCTGCGTAAAGCGGAAGCTAACTCAAGCACTGGGTACGCCCTACGCCCCGGATTAGGTCAACCTAAACAACAAAAACCAACTTTAATTCATGAATCCTAAGCATTATGTAGCTACAACAATCAAACTGTAGTGTGTGACGTGTTAAATGTTTAAAGATCGCATCTACTCATCTACATCGTAACACTGAGGGTTACTAGCCTAAACTGTTAAGGAAAGTCTTGTAACCTTAAATGACGAATTGGTAGCCGAAACAGCAAGAGAGGAGTTTAATTAGAAGGCGTCGCGCGAATGAAAAGTAATGAAACAGCAGAATCAAGAAGAAGGTTTTTGAGGTTTAAAGGTTAATGAATATGAAGATTTTTACTGTTGGCAAATGATCACAAAAATTCAATGTTAGAGGATATGCATGACACACAAAAAAGACTTATGTTTCTTTATATCTTTTGTTTTAGTGTTTTGAAACCACCTTGAAGACTGTATGGACATATATACATGCTGGTTCCTGTTATTTTGGACAAGAGTACCACCCGACTGCACGTTTGTTTTAGGGTCGGGTATATGCGTTCGTTGAATAAAAGGAGGGTTTAGACGTACAATATATGGTTTGGATGCACCGGTATAATAACATAGTTTGTTTATGCGTTAGACCTGGACAACCTGAACGTTTTAGGTTAGACATGTACGGTGTTATGATTGCTTTACCGCTCCATTATAACTATTTACAAAATATTGTGATTCAACAATGCATTAACATTTAAAAGATTTTTTCTTCTTTTTTTTTGTAAAAAATTAGCAAAATGCTACTGAAAATACACATAATAATAAATTTGTTTTTATTATATAATTTTCTTAAGAAAATAAAGTATATAAAAGTTATTTAGTTTTAAAGGAATTTGCGAAAGAAAGTTGATAAAAGTTTTCTTTTTAGTGTCGAATTTTCATTTTGTATTTAATCTTTGTGTAGGATACGTACACGATCAAGATAACTTCCTATGCTTACTAAGAAAATTTCATTTTGAAAGTAATCTTTATTAATGAATTTTTTCAACGATTAACTAAAATTGTACAATGAAAGTGATCACACTTCTTACGTTCCACTAATCGGGAGTTGGGGTCACTCCTTGATAAGTCCATGGTTAATAAAATTAGAAAGAGGTTCAAATACAAAGTGTATTTTTGCTACAAAGTGTGAGAATACACAATGAGTTAAAAAATCATAAAAAAATTACATCTCACAATTTAAATCGAATTTCAAACTTTTTTTATTGTGTCATTTATGAAAAACAAAATGACGTCATTGCGTCATTATGAAAGACACAATGACGTTATTTTGTCATAAAAAGACACAATGAAACTTTTTTATTTGTTTTTTATTTTTTTCTGAAAGAGAACGACGAGAGGAACAAAGACTCCAAATTACTTTTTTGAAATTCGATTTAGATCGTGAGATATAATTGTTTTGTGACTTTTTTAGCTTTATTTTTTCTTCTCACGCTTTATAACCAAAATACACTTTGTAGAATATCCTCACCCATAAAGATATTATTTCGAATTTTTGATGATTATTTAAACATTAAAGTCTACTCAAGGATATAATTAGACGTGTTCCCAATAATCTCCCCATATTTATAAGTTAGTTCACGGCAATTATTCAAGATGTTATTGTAAGCACATATATTATATGATTTTATAACTAATTCATTGTTATCATGTGCATATGTTTATTTTAATACGATTCTAATACTATCATTGTTTTCGTGTGATTGTCTTTAGAACTGAAACCTAACACAATATGGCGAAAATGATGTGTAACAAGGGGCACACGGGTGGCCGAATATACGAGCGACATCGAGGTTATTTTTTTTTCTAACACGGCCCTTGTTATGTCCATGAGTTACGTAACATATGGTGTTGGTTTTACGATGGTGGCTGATGAGAAAATATCTCTAAGTGGTGGTGACATTTATATCATTATATTTAAAAACTTAAGACAAGAGATGTCTAAAACAACTCTTTTAGGTCTATAAATTTTAAGGGCTTTTGAATTGAAAAGAAAAAATATGTTTATCTATATTATATGCTGAAAATATATGTGATCCGATCCAGTAACTAGTTAGCAACCTTCTATCCAAGTTCCAACAGTTTGTAATCGGTTTGAAGTGTTAAGTAGTGTAACCGGTTTTTTTTTTAAACGATTAACCAGTTATTGTTAGGGATCCGGGTTTAGATCGACACAAAAACACAATCAAACTGCGAGAGAAAATAATAACAGAGATGAACACGCGAGATTTAACGTGGTTCGGTCGATATGACCTACGTCCACGGGCTGCAAGCAGGATAATACTTTTATTGCTTTCTGCCTCACTCGTAAGGAATTACAAGTACAATACACAATATAAATAGACAAAATTAGGGTTTACAACTTAATCCCTAAGAAAACCTTAATGAGCTAAAATTAAATAAAAACGGGTCAGGTCTTTAATTTAATTAATCTGCCACTAAGTTGCCTTTTAACCCGAGCCCAAATCAAGACTCCACAAACCCAACAATCTCCCACTTGGAGGCTTGATCATCTTCAAACTGCCTTCCGTTGTGAACACTTGTACCTCTTGTAATCTTCCTCGTCTTCCTGGTTGCAGCGGCCTTATCATCAGTTAACCTGAAGGCCCGTTGAAGCTCCCTCGAGCTTCAACATATCAGTCACGGCTGTATCTGCCCCTGACCTGTTCTCCGTCCCTACCGGCTCCCACTGAAACAAACTGCCAGACCCTGGAATACCTTGAGAACAAACACTCTCCATATTTAACAAGTAATCCTCTGAAGAGATTTTATCAAATGGAATATTAGTTCTTTCAACCCACTGTTGTCTAGGAGCTGTAACTGAAGCACAACTGTACTCCCACTGCCACGAAATCCTTTAACTGGTTTTCCTGAACTCTTCCATGCATATTCACTTTGAATCTTTCCTGTGACTCTAGGTTTCTTACTTGCAAAGCAAACCTTCTTCTGCCCACGAGATTCTGTGAATTGGATTTTAGTCTTTTGCTGAACTGGAACATCACTTCCTTCAGATGGTAAACTGACCATATACAATGAACCCATTTTCTTTCCACGAGCAATGACAAGATTCCCTTTAACAACTTTCCACTGCTTATTTCTGAAACTTAACCTCATGTCCCTGTTCATCCAACTGACCGACAGAAATTAACTGTTTCTTCAAATCAGGAATCACCCTGACATCTTTCAAAGTCCATGAACCAGCTGAAGTAACTAAATCCATATCATCCATGCCCGTAACATCAAGAACATCATTGTTCGCCAGTCTTACCTTACCAAAATCACCTTCTTTTAGATTATGCAATGCTTCGCAGCTGTGGGTAGCATGAAACGAAGCTCCAGAATCCATGACCCATGAATCCACACTACTCTCCACGCTACAGATTAAAGTATCATCATCTGAGTAGTCTGCTGCAATGTTGACTTCTTTTTTATCATTCGGACACTGATTCCTGAAGTGTCCCACCTGTTTACAGTTCCAACATGTCATATCATTTCGAGCCCTAGACTGACTCCTTTTCCTGTTCTTGCTCCCACTACCTCTGTTATTCTTTCTTCCTCTTCCAATATTCAGTAATTCACTTGATGTTTCACCTGAATTTCTTCATCTAGTGTCTTCACCCATAACAATATCTCGGACCCCATTTTAAGTGAACGTGCTGGTGGAACTAGTAATCGCTGTAACAGTACCAGCCCAACTATCAGGCAATGATGATAACAGTAGTACAACCTAAACCTCATCCTCGAATTTGATGCCAACTGACCCAAGTCTTGACAAAATCGAGTTCAAGTTGTTGATGTGCATTAAAATTAAACTTCCCTCTTTCATCTTTGTATTAACCAGCTTTCGAATCAAGAAAACTTTATTTGCTGCCGAAGGCTTCTCGTACATATTAGATAACGCATCCATGATACCTTTCGCTGCAGTTTCCTTCAGAATGTTGAACGCAACATCCTTTGTCAGCGACAACCTAATAACTGCCTTGGCCTTTTTATCTAAAGTTTTCCACTCAGTTGCTTCCATCTTTTCTGGTTTATCACCCAAAACAACATCCAAGTCTTTCTAAACAAGCAAATTCTCCATTTGCATTTTCCACCAACCAAAGTCGTTTCCATTAAACTTCTCAATCTGAAGTTTTCCGCTCTCAGCCATTATCTCAAACTAGAATTTGTTTACTAATCGAGTCAAGACTGAAAGTAGTGTCAAACACAACTATGGTCGGCTGCCTGAACTTGAGTGTTGTTCTATTAAACACTACCCTTTTTTCCTCAGTCTCAAAAAATAGTAAACAAACGAGTTCAAAAAAATGCGCCTGAGATTTCACGACTTTGGATCTTGATAACTATTTAAAAAATACTTGGATAAAATAACCAACCCCACTGATCTTGGCTTACTATCTTGAGCAAACAATGACGGCTACAATTTTGTTCCTTTTAATAGATAACAATAAACGTAAGTTATCGATCTTTTGCCTTCTGCTCGATCAACAAAACCAAAACGGGGTTGCGATGGACTAAAAATCATCGATCAGAGATGGTGGTTGTCGACGGTTAACCCTAAATCACAAGTCTTTCGCGTTGTGTTTCTCCCGTGTGTAACGAGCCGTAGCTCTGATACCACTTGTTAGGGATCCGGGTTTAGATCGACACACAAACACAATCAAACTGCGAAAGAAAATAATAACAGAGATGAACACGCGAGATTTAACGTGGTTCGGTCGATGTGACCTACGTCCACGGGCTGAAACCAGGATAATACTTTTATTGCTTTCTGCCTCACTCGTGAGGAATTACAAGTACAATACACAATATAAATAGACAAAATTAGGGTTTACAACTTAATCCCCAAGAAAACCTTAATGGGCTAAAATTAAATAAAAACGAATCAGGTCTTTAATTTAATTAATCTGTCACTAAATTGTCTTTTAACCCGAGCCCAAATCAAGACTCCACAAACCCAACAGTTATTACCATTATCCACTAAAAGCTAGTCTGCCTTCTAACGACGATATAGTCGTTTATAGCCAATTGAACATGTTTTTTGAACCATTTAACATCTCTATGTTAGTATAATCAGGTGTATTGCTTTGATCACAATACTCAAATACAATATCTATTTCTTTAAAAGATACAACATTAATTACGACATGTAATGTATAATTTAAATATAAACACATCAAAAACGATGATTTATATATAAAAATATAACATGTATTCATGAAAATCATGTTTTCTTGTTTCTAAAATTTTAAAATAGATTAAAGAAGGAACGTTATTGATTTTATATTATATATTTCGTAGTATTCATGAAAATCATGTTTTCTTGTCTAAAATTTTAAAATAGATTAAAGAAGGAACTTTATTGATTTTATATTATATATTTCGTATTTCATTGATTTTTATAAAACATATTGTTAAAAACCCATGTTAGACCTGTTATTTTGGTAAATCGGTTGGGTTAATAACCTAACCGGTTCCATAGGTTAGGGTTTTAGGCCCCTTCAAACTGGTTATTGGAAAAAACCGATTATTAACCGCATTGACAATAATCGGTTCAGTTTGTAACTAAACCAATTTTTAAAAAAATAACCAATTTATGCATCTATATCTATCAAATTATATAACAAGCTAAATGAATCACTCATACTTGTTAACTTATAATGGCTTCAAGTGGGTTAGCGACTCAACGCCACCGCCAATGTGTCATGTGTGATATGACCAATTATTTTGCTATTGTCAAAGTCACCACCGGCGTCACTACTAGTGGTCATAAAGTAAATAAAACGGGCAAACCAATTTTGATACTTACCTTTTAAAACGACGTGTTTCAACCAAACCTGTTTAGATCAAAGACCATTTTGACCCTAACCAGACTAATACTTTTTAGAATCCGTTCACACAATTATCCGACCTGACCACCCATTTTACCCAACCTAAAATAATGTTGATGGTGAATACATAATTAGTTATAAGAAAAATATATTAAAAATATCAAAACGTTTTTCAAAACCTTATGAGTTTTATGTATTTATCATAGGGCGTTAGAAAAGCAATGAATTGAATCAAATCTAACCTAACAAGAGGTTAGCAATGTAAGGTGATTTTGTATTGGATTGAAACATATAAGATTCGCCAACATAAGTCTTCTACGTCATGTCAACTAACAAAAGTTAGTAGACTATAGACATGGCGGAGGATAGAGGAGACCGCCCCCCCCCCCCCCCTTTTTCGTCGGTAGTGTAATTTTTTGGCTCGATAGTGTAATTTTTTTGTCCGGTAGTGTAAATTTTTATATAAATATTGAGTTCGCCCCCCCTAAAAAAATAATTTCGCCTCCGCTCCCTCTACGGGGATGTTCAAGCTCCGCCGCTGACTATAGACCTCAGGGTTGTTCGTTCGTTTGATTTAACCAAACAAACAAATGATTACGAACACTTGGAAGAACAGATTCTCTTGTTTGTGTTTATTTGTTAAGAAGATGGTTCCAAACTAGAATCCACACACCATCATTATATGATTCAACACACCATCATTATATGAGTTTTATGTATTTATCATAGGGCGTTAGAAAACCAATGAATTGAATCAAATCTAACCTAACAAGAGGTTAGCAATGTAAGGTGATTTTGTATTGGATTGAAACATATAAGATTCGCCAACATACGTCTTCTACGTCATGTCAACTAAGAAAAGTTTAGTAGACTATAGACCTCAGGGTTGTTCGTTCGTTTGATTTAACCAAACAAACAAATGATTACGAACACTTAGGAAGAACAGATTCTCTTGTTTGTGTTTATTTGTTAAGAAGATGGTTCCAAACTAAAATCCACACACCATCATTATATGATTCCACAATATCCAGCATCAATATTCGAGTAAAACAAAGTTCCCAAACATTTTAAATAAAAAACAGTATCAAAGTTCCCTAAAGGTTCACAAAACGTTCAACACGCTTACAAGCTAAGCAAAGACATGATTATGAGTACGGGTGAACAAAACCAGTCTAGACCGGTCAAACGAGGATGATCTAGTCATCAACCCGATTCCAACCAGTTCTAAAACAATATCAACAAAAGTAGGACTGGTCATTAGCGATCAACACAACACCAACTAAACATCACCGTAGTCTTCATGTTACCATCACCAGCTTTCCTAATTTTCTCAATGAATAACGCATATGTTTGTAATCATATAAATCATAATTAAGCAATATTGAGATAAATATCAAACATCATGAACCGTTGTTTCGGGTTCAAAACACAAAACACAATCGTAGCAAATGGTTAAACTCATAAAAATTCTCCAACATTTGATATGGTATCGAAAAACAAGAAAATGAAATCGTGAATAATGTTAATAGCTTCTTCCCCAGTAGGTCCATTTTTTTGCAGGTTTCCCTGATGCAAAGCATAATGTACCTGTCGCAGAAATAACGCTACATGAGTATTCAAAGAAATGAAAACATGTTCATTCTTACAATGTGCAATATATTGTTTTTATTTTTGCAATAAAAACTTCCAACCATTAATAATAATGGTGGATTTGGATTGTGTTCATTCCTAAAGGGTCAAATAGAAAAGAAGTATCTATTGCTAAAAGAGGAAATGGGTCAAAGCTCAAACATAATGAAAGTTCAAATCATCATTAATTGATGACCGATATTATATTGCAATAATATTGTTTTTCCAGTTAGGATTAACACAATTAGTTATAAAAATATTAAAAAAGAAAACAGAAGTGTTTGCGAGTCAGCCCAACCCGACTTGGACTGAGTTTTACCCGTTTTTACGGGTTACCCAACCAACCCATTTCACCCTGCAACTGATTGTTTCAAGTCAATATAAAATCAAACTATTTGCCCGATCGGTCCAAGTGTTTTAATGCGCATCTTTGTTAAATTGGCAAATGACAGATGATATAATATTCATGTTTTTTTATAACTAGCCTCGAATAATACCTTCAGGCATTTCTGGCTGGTCAAATGGAGAACAAAGTGTTTTAGCAGCCCCGGTCTCCCCTTTTGTCTTCGTTTTCACCTCCTTCTCGACTTCCTGAAGCATTATTTATTATAAAGAGATGTGAGCCAAACAAGTGAAAATTCCAACCCATTAGGGTTGATTCAGGTTGTGTTTCATTACATGTTGCTCAGAGTCATTTCTAACACATGCAAGTATAAAACATAACAAACAAACCCAGTATATCCCACTCAAGAGCAGGGTCTGGGGAGGGGAGGTGTAGGCGAGTCTTTCCTCTATCTTGTTAGGTAGAGAGACCGCTTCCAAAGAGACCCCCGACTCGATAGCAAAAGCCATACTGATAGCAAGACCACATACAAGTATACAACATACAACCTCCTAAAATAAAATTTTTTTTGACAGCAAGTGTTTGATTGTATCATTGGAGAGCTAAAACTATTACCTCTTCATCACACCATGGAGCCAAGATCAATTTCTTTTGACCTAATGCTTCAATAAATTCATCCCAAGTTTTTGTAACTTGAATACAAGCATCTCGTTTTTGCTTTGCAACATCAAACATGTTTTGCTGGATATTATCCAGCATACCCTTTACTTTGTCGACTAAATCAGCCATTGGAATATCAACTTTTTCTCCATTGTCACGACGAACAGCACGCGCCTGAAAACACACATCAAGCTTTGCATTAATTATTTGCAACTAAATCTGGACAGTCAAGTCGGGTGGCTGAGATAACGGGTTAAAACAAAATTCAGGTTTAAACAGATGATTTTTAGTGCCGGTAACAGACTGGATCCGGTTGGGTTAACTGCAAGCATATTCTTGTCTATTTCTTTAATCCTTTTATTTGTCATTGATGCATTAGTTAAACAAACAAACAAACAAACAAACCCAGTATGTCCCACTCAAGAGCAGGGTCTGGGGAGGGTAGGTGTAGGCGAGTCTTTCCTCTATCTTGTTAGGTAGAGAGACCGCTTCCAAAGAGACCCCCGACTCGATAGCAAAAGCCATACTGATAGCAAGACCGCATACAATAAATCATACAACACCTAGCATACAGTATACAAAAAGCCATATCGATAGCAAGACATCATACAATAAATCATACAACACATAGCATACAGTACACAATAAATCATACAACACATAGCATACATATATCCTAGGTGCATGTAGAATCACCGTTAAAGGGCAGATATGGGCTACTTAGACATCAGGCCGTGCCACCATACTTCAAACACCCTTCCTGCCTATAGGTCGAACTAGAAGTCCTTAATTTTAATTCTACGCCTCCACTCAGTCCTATCCTCGATCATGTGCTCGCTGAGGTGCAAGTGTATCATATCTCGCCTAATTACCTCATCTTAAATCAATCTAGGTCTTCCTCTACTCCTCCTACCCTCTAAGATGATGTTCTCTACTGCTCTAACTGGTGCCGCCATTGGTCTCCTCTTGACATGCCCAAACCATCTTAATCTTCCCTCTCGTATTTTATCTGCGATACAAGCCACTTCTAGCTTCTGTCTAAACACTTCGTTTCTTATCCGATCAAGTCTTGTGTGACCGCACATCCACCTCAGCATTCGCATTTCCGCTACCTCTATTTGCTTCTCGTGCGATTTCTTTATGGCCCAGCAGTCTGTTCCATATAACATAGCTGGACGTACTGCCACTCGATATAGCTTTCCCTTTAGTTTTGCTGGAAACCTCTTATCACATAGGATCCCTGATGCTGCTCTCCACTTGCACCATCCTACTTGAACACGGTGCGCTACATCGCTGTGTATCTCTCCGTCCTTCTGCAAGTACGAGCCCAGGTATTTGAACCTAGACGTTTGTGGGACCGCCATACCCTGAATACTGATTTGGGTGTCCTCTTCCGCCTCGCCACTAAAGTTACAATGCATATATTCTGTCTTATTAGAGCGACTTATCCTTAAACCTTTGCGCTCTAGTGCTGCTCTCCATTGTTCTAGCTTGTCGTTAAGCACCCTTTTAGATTCCGATATTAAGACAATATCATCCGCAAAGAGCATGCACCACAGAACTGGCTGCTGTATAGACTTGGTCATCTCATCCAACACTACTGTGAAGAGGAATGGGCTCAGTGCCGATCCTTGGTGGAGTCCCACTTCCACTGTGAATGAGTCTGTGTCTCCGATCGGGGCTCGCACACACGTTTTTGCCCCATCATGCATATCCTTGATTATTTTGATATACCTCTCTGATACCCTTCTAAGTCGTAGACTTTCCCAAATTAGTTGACGCGGAATGCTGTCATAGGCCTTTTCTAGGTCGATGAATACCATATGGAGGTCCTTTTTCTTTTCTCTGTATTTCTCCATTATCCTCCTTATGGCGTGTATTGCTTCTGTCGTAGAGCGTCCTGGCATAAATCCAAATTGGTTTGACGCTATCTGAGTTTCTCGTCTAATTCTCGTGTCAATAACTCTTTCCCATAATTTCATCGTCTAATTTCATCATAATTTCATTGATGCATTAGTTATAACTACAAATATAATATCATTACACGCATAATCTAAATGTTAAATAGAACAAGCTAGGAGATTCCATGCATTAAAAACAGAGTTTGG
Source organism: Flaveria linearis (assembly GCA_024085815.1). Classification (NCBI taxonomy): domain Eukaryota; kingdom Viridiplantae; phylum Streptophyta; class Magnoliopsida; order Asterales; family Asteraceae; genus Flaveria; species Flaveria linearis. Next base: position 57,595,187 of record CM044002.1, read on the forward strand.
GCAAATTGACCCAATAAGTCTCCACGTTGATATTGACCAATTTATAAAAGTGAACAGTTAAGATGAACCATTTATACGTAACTAAGTAAGCAGATCGAATGAGACAATGAGTATTCGCTACCTGGTTATTAGCAAGATCCTTTGGTCCTATTTCAATCCTCAGGGGAACACCTTTCATTTCCCAGTGAGAATACTTCCAACCAGGTGAATAATTCTCTCTAAGGTCTGCCTCGGCCCGAATGCCTAAATCACATAAAGTCTTAACAGTGGCAGAGCATGCATTCATTATTTCCTTAACATCTGCATCTTTGTAAGGCACATGAATCACAATAACTTGTACTGCTGCAACTTTAGGGGGCAACACCAGGCCTTTATCATCACCATGAACCATCACCATCACCCCAATCTGTATACATTACATTAATAAATCAACACTTGTTACGTATAAATGAATTTAACTAATTTTTACAAAAACTATGAAAAATGAATGACTACCGTTCTAGTACTATACGCCCAGGAATTCTGCCAGACCATAGCCTTTTCTCCTTTTTCATCTTCAAAGTTAATCTCAAACATTTTAGCAAAATTCTGGCCCAAGCAATGTGAAGTTGCACCTTGTACACCCCGACCAGTATTTGGAATAAAGGCCTGCAAGAATGGAAGCACTTATCATGACACATGTCATTTAACAATTCATAATTAATAAAATCTTACATACATAACAAAATGAACTGGTCGGGTAACAACTCAAAGTGGATCGTGTCAAATTGACCCAAAAGAGTTATTTAAAAACAAAGTGCAGGTCAAAGTGGATCATGTCAAATTGACCCGAAACAGCTAATTTAAAAAAAAAGTACATCTATGAATACATGAATTTGATCATTTCAATTAGAGTAATTAGCATTTTCCATCCGCTGTAGTTTGGTCAAAACTACAGATACCATCCCTAAATTTTAACATTACACTTATGTCCTTGTTTTGATGTTTTATGCTTTTTGAAACTGCATCTTTATAGACATGACCTTAGCTGATACTTGATAATAGCATAAACAGATGATATTATATTTCTATAATAACTTTTCTTGTTTATGATCCCTAGATTACTATAACTTGAACAAAAAAGATCGACACACACCAAACCTGAAGTACGGTCCATTAGGGAATAGAGGTATAACATAGCCAAAATCAACCCATTCACAAGTAAAAGATTTAAAATTGCCAATAGTAATATCTGATTATAAGTACCTCAACACTAGTAGTATAGAGCCCGCCAGCAAACTTTTCTAACTCACTCTTTTCCCTTTCACAACAGGGACAGCCAAGTACTCCTCATACAAACGTCTATACAATTCAAGGATTTCAAGAACCTAAAAAACATCATTAGTCACAGTCAGATGGATCACCTTATAGACATTTAATTTCATTTTTATATGTGAAAATTATTATGAATGTATTTTATGTTGATTAATTCATAGTATTGTTTGTTGTATTGATTGTATAGTTTGATTTGTATTTTGTAGTTTGTTCTTAGTTTGTAATATGTACTTAGTATAGGGACTGAAAGTGAAAGTATTGTGTAGTTAGTTAGTGCTTCTAACGGCTATAAATAGATACTTTTGTAATCAATTTGGGTAACACCCTTCAATAGCAATAATACTGGAATTTTAAGTGGTAACAATTGGTATCAGAGCGCGAAAGGCTCTCGATCCAGAAACCAACTCCCTTCGATTCCCTTTCTTGATCCGTCGTACCCATCACCGCCTGAATTTGAAGCATTCGTCGGGCTGAACATTCAATTGAAACCACAGCGACTTGCAATTCACACCACCCACAATCAAGATCCCATCTGCGACGCAATTCGATGGCGGAAAACAGCAGACAAGTGGCTCTGAGAGATCCCAGCAATTCGATCTCGTTCAAGATCCCAATCCTGACTCCTACAACATACACCTCGTGGGCAATTAAAATGGAGGCGTTCATGGATGCCCAGGGACTCTGGGATGCCATTGAACCTCCGACTGAAGCTGCTGTTGATGTCAAGCTGGGCAAGAAGGCCAGGGCCTTCATTTTCCAGACCTTGCCCGAGGATGTGCTAATGCAGGTTGCTGCATATAAGAGTGCTAAGGATATCTGGGAGGCTCTCCAGAAAAGGTATGTGGGGGAAGATCGTGTAAAGCAGGCAAGAATCCAAACTCTTGATCAAGAGTTTGAGATGATGAGGATGACTGACACAGAGTCAACCGATGACTTTGCGGGAAGAATGGGAGAATTAGTCTCCAAATACCGGGCACTAGGTACCACAATTGCCACCTCTAAACAGGTGAGGAGAGTCTTGAAGGCTGCTCCTGAGAGGTTTCTCCCAATTGTGGCAGCCATAGAGCAGTTTTCTGACTTGGAGGAGATGACCTTATGAAAGGTTGTTTGACAAGAAGCCAAAGGTGAAACACCTGAGGGTGTTTGGGTGTAAGGCACATGTGAAAGTCAGCAATCAATTGAGGAAGCTTGATGACAGAAGCACACAAATGGTGCATTTGGGAGTGGAGTCTGGTACAAAAGCTTACAGACTGTATAACCCTGTGACTGGGAAAATAGTGGTCAGCAGGGATGTACAATTTGAAGAAACTGAACCTTGGAATTGGGACACAGCCTCTATAGATCAGTCCAATCAAAGTTACTCCAGTTTTGGTGGGGAAATGAGTGTGCAAGAACAAGGTGTTAGCTCTACCAGAGAAGCAATGAATGGGTCAGACAATGGTAGTTTCAATCACCATCATCCTGAGCCTTCTGCTTCTGAGGCAGGTGGTGATTGGAATGAGACAGGGCAGTCATTTAATGACACTTCTTATGACTCAACTCCAAGTTCTGGGGGTGGTGAGTGGGAACCAGGTTCCCAGGTCAACCTATGATGATACCCCTCCCAAAGGGTTTACTACTCTGGATGATGTGTTCAGTAGAACAGATATCTTAGAGAAAAGACCTTTTGAACCACCAATATTTGATGAATCAGTCTTGATGCTGCAAGAAGAAGAGCCTGTCAAGTATGAGCAAGCTAAGAGGAATCCTGAATGGATGAAAGCTATGAGAAGTGAGATGGACAGTATAGAGAAAAATGGGACTTGGAGATTAGTTGATTGTCCTAAGGATGTAAAACCCATAGGCTTGAAATGGTTGTTCAAGCTTAAAAAGGATGCAGAGGGAAATGTCACAAGATATAAGGCAAGGCTGGTGGTAAAGGGGTATGTTCAACAGCATGGAATAGATTATGAAGAGGTCTTTGCACCCGTGGCCAGGTTGGAAACAGTGAGATTGATAATAGCAATGGCTGCAGTCAATCAGTGGAAGGTTCATCACCTTGATGTAAAGACTGCATTTCTCAATGATGATGTGATCAGGGAGTTCAAGTCAATGATGATGACTTGTTTTGAGATGACAGACTTAGGTTTACTTAACTACTATCTGGGGATAGAGGTTAAGCAAATAACTGATGGGATTTTCCTGACCCAATCAGGATATGCCAAAAGAATTCTTGAAGATCAGAAGATGCTGGAATGTAATTCCACCAAGATTCCAATGGATCCTGGTTTAAAGTTGGGAAAAGAAGAGGATGGAGAACCTGTACTAGTGACACAATACAGAAGAATCATAGGTTGTCTGAGGTATATCACACAGACCAGACCTGATCTGTGCTACTCAGTAGGAATTGCTAGTAGATTTATGGCAAATCCTAAGGCAGCACATTGGCAAGCAGTCAAAACAATTCTCAGGTATTTGAAAGGGACTGTGGATGATGGCATTTGGTACAAGTATGGGGGTGACAAAGAGCTGATTGGATTCAGTGACAGCTCACATGCTCCCACTAAATCAGATGGAAGGAGTACCACAGGGATGGTGTTCTATTTTGGTGGTGGTCCTGTGAGTTGGATGAGCCAAAAACAGGCCACAGTGGCTCTGTCTTCGTGTGAAGCAGAGTTTATGGCAGCCACAGCCACAGCTCAGCAGGCTGTGTGGCTTAAAGGTCTGCTGGAGGAGTTAACTAATAAAGAGTTGAGTCCTATTGTGTTGTATGTAGACAATAGATTAGCTATTCAGCTGATGAAGAACCCTGTGTTTCATGGCAGGTCCAAGCACATAGACGTGAGGTATCACTATATTAGGGGATGTGTAGAAAAGAACCTAGTAGTGGTGAAGCATGTCAGTGGTGAGGATCAGAAGGCAGATGTATTAACAAAGGCTTTACCAAGGCTCAAATTTGCAGAGATGAAGTTGAAGTTGGGAGTTGGAACAATACATGAATTAAGGGGGTGATTGTTGATTAATTCATAGTATTGTTTGTTGTATTGATTGTATAGTTTGATTTGTATTTTGTAGTTTGTTCTTAGTTTGTAATATGTACTTAGTATAGGGACTGAAAGTGAAAGTATTGTGTAGTTAGTTAGTGCTTCTAACGGCTATAAATAGATACTTTTGTAATCAATTTGGGTAACACCCTTCAATAGCAATAATACTGGAATTTTAAGTGGTAACATTTTAAACCTTAATTTTGTACCTCGGTATCTGCCTCCTCCTTTGTTGCATGGGCAGTGTGTCCCTCTTGCCAAAGAAACTCACGGCTCCTACAATAATAGGGGGTTTAGCGTTTCAACAATCAACATTTGAATAAACCAAATTCAAACAGGGATTAAGATGCAAGGACAATATGACTAATCAAAAACATGTTATTCAAAATCACACCTGATAAATGGGGTAGGATTACTGAACTCCCATCGAACAACATTGCACCACTGGTTAAGTTTTAAGGGCAAATCACGGTGTCCCCTAATCCACTTAGAAAAATACGGATACATAACAGTTTCACTAGTTGGACGAATGGCAATAGGAACCTCCAAATCAGAGTCACCTGATCTTGTGACCCAAGCAACCTAAAAAATATAAATCTCTAAAATTAAATTGACAAAATAAACACTCAGATCAATGAGAAGATATGCAGTTTATAAATGTTACCTCAGGAGCAAAACCCTCTATATGATCCTTCTCTTTCTGTAGAACATTATTGGACACAAAGAGCGGGAAATAGCAAGTTTTAATCTTCATCTTCTTAATTTCTGGATCAAAGAAGTTCTGCATGAAGATATCAAAATACGTTTATTGTGTTTTTTTCTAGCTTTTTAACATAAAATGTGCAAAAAAAGACCAGCAGAAGTATCAACTTATATATGTGTGTGCGATCAAAGTTATAGTTCTAAGCTTACTTGCATTATCTCCCAAATAGCCATTGTCCATGGCCGAAGGATGTAACAGCCAGATATTTCATAATATTCTATCATTTCACCATTTGTAACGACCTACAGTAGTCGAAGAATATATGTGTTAGAAATCTGATTACAAGGGGACACTTAATTTGTTGGGAGTATGGGAGACCTATCATCTTAAAGAGATGGTGTTATAGAAACTCTTTGCATTAACAATACAAAAAAAAACCATGTCAAATGCTTTTAAATATAAGATATCAACTTTCGTAACATATGAATGAACTCTGTATGATGTGGAATAAAACCAAACAGGAGTGAGTGAAACATTGATATATTCAACCCTTATACATTTCCTGGTTCAAATTACAAAAGTAATACATGACAAACTAGAAAAAAATAATAATAATACACTCCATATACCTCAGAATACCATTCCCCGAAGTTGCCATCTTTAGTATTAGTAAGACCTAGACCAGTCTCCTTCTTCCTTCCCTCTGCAGTCACAATGTTCATGACATAATTACAGACAGAATACAGATAAATGCATCTGTTTCTATATGAATTCAAGCATGTTTGTCTGTGGGACAAGAGAAGCTGAACTATAAGAGGCTTTTAAGATCAAACATTCAAACATACCCCCTCATAATTAAAACAAAAGATCTAGATCCTATTACTAATCTAAAACAAAATTCACCAATTTGACAGACATGTTATCAAAGTAATGTGTCTATCAGCTTTCTCCCAAGACTTTGACAATTTCACGTCAATCTCTATTCTCTAAGTTGAAAAAAAAAATCTATATGCTTTCATGTCAAACCATAATCTATAATTTTACACATCTTTCCAACACATGTAACAGAAGTAGGTGTATGCATTTAATCATCCACTAATGCAAACAATTCAGCTAACATCCATTATCTGAATATTATAGTCAAAACAGTCGAAAGATATATAACTTTGACTTGTCAATCAAAATTTTTAACAAACATATTAGAACTCTCATGGGCTCTCAAGTTTAACATCAATGTATCTCCATTCCATTAATCCAAACCAAACAATTTCACAGGCATTGTACCATGTGTTGTGTGTGTGATGAAATAACCTGAAATCAAACACAATATTTAGTAAAGAACAAAGAACACCCACTACTCGATTTGGCAACAGCAGTAGATTTATCCGCCTTAGCAGCCTTATCTCCCTTTCCACTAGCCATTTCTTCAGCTTTCAGCTGCAATCAAAGGCTAAAACGTTGAATTCCTTACAATAATGAATGAATTAAGAGATCTACAATCGAGATAATCGTGCAATTGAGTAAGAACATACTCAAATTACAGTGAATTGCAGAAGTGCTTTAAGTTCAGACACCGGAAAAACAAACAGTAACCCTCCGCCGTCCGAGCTTTTGCGGTGGTCTCCGGTCAACGCCGGCGGCGAAGCAGTTCGGAGTTGAAGGGGAATCGATTGAAAGCTGTCGATTGAAGTGAATGTTCAATTGTATGTTGAAACCCTAAATTACTACACATAATAAGATGTACATGTAGAGTCCTTTGAGTTGAAAGGTATTCAACTAGCCACCTTGAGTTTATGTTTCATTTTCATTTTTCAATGGGATGATTGTTTTATTAACCTTGATAACCCGATTTTGAAAACTTGTGGTATTTATTAATACTTTGTTGGAATAAATTTGAGGGGATGAAAGTCAGCCTTGTAATTATTCATTCAATTACCTTCAGCAACCAAACATGTTTTTCAATTCACATTCAATGGTTTATTTCATTATGTCCCTTATTCTTGTGTACTAAACGCTATCTTATTTCAAGTTGGCTTGGTGGTAAGGATCTGGGTTCTTCAATGGACACCCATGTTCGATGCTCCCCAGGTGATGGTTAAGGCATGTTAGCTCAGGCTTTTAACTGTAATCTAATTATAGGCCAGAGATGGTAGTTTAAACTCTACCCTTTGGTGTGGTTTAGATACTTGGATTGATTGCATCTTGCGATGTCATGGACTCGTAGGTGAGGGTGTTGCAAGCCAATAGCGAGTATGGCAAACTCATTTTTTAGATAAAACACAGTATTCACTGGTTACATGGTGTATAACAGGGCTAAGAAACCACTAAAAGCTAGGTTTGAGTTGTGACATATGTTATAAGAGCTAACTGTTTATCATGACATCACAACTTGAATGTTGAATATAAAGATCGTTAAACTTACCTTTACATATGATATAAATAATTGTAACGGAAAGAAATTTGAAATTCAAAATTTACTAAATATATAATCTTTTTATGGGATGTATGTATTATGAGTTAAGTATCTTTCACAAGGAAATAATTTTGCCGTTAGCAAATCTTGTAAGTTAATTATTCTTATTTGAGTTAATTATCTAATAATTTAATTATTATTGTATTATATTCTAAGATTTAAAAAGACTCCGACAAAACTAAAAGGTTTAATACATAAATTTAATACTAGAAAGGGGTGAGAGATAAACTTCATAAAAATAAAAAATAGGAAATAAATCACAACCGTTTAAATGGAGGAGTAAATGGGATTAAAGAGCTCTAATTACAAATTTAATTAGGAAAAAAACGGCTGGTAAATTTTTTTATTTTGTTAAAAGAGAGATACGGTCTTTTTTTTCTTACTTCTCACTTACTATTGTAATCTCAACCACTTTGGTTAGTCTAATAATAAGAGTAAAAAACCTTTCGAAAAAACCAGGATTCTAAACTTGAGATAAGTTAAATTATAAATTGTTGTAGTCTATAAGTATGAGTTAATAAGTGTGAGTCATCGTTTGGAAAAAAATACATTGTGGTTTTAACCAACACACGAGGGTTGAGGGAGGGTCTCTAGCAAGTTGTAAGGGTGGACAAAGTGGGTTTTGGGGGGAGGGGGTTGCGGTTCCAGTCAGTCTAGGCGATCCAAACATTTTTGGTGCTCTAGCAGTTTAAAACATGACATATTTGTAAAACTTCTATGGACATTCAATAGCATCATTTTTACAAATATGTATGTATTTATTGCATTAGTCACCAAAATAGTTTGTCACGTTTGCATTTTTTTATCTAGGGGTGAGACTCTTTACAGGGAGTGCACTATGTTTGTGTAAAGTATAGGATGATTGGATATACATTCAACTATCTAATTGAAAAGTTGTCTTTTAAACCAAAATCACTAGTAATATAGTTATTGAAAATTTAAAATTTAAAATTTTACTGATATTAATACTTTGAAATTTCTTAAAACATAAATATACATATGTGTGTGTAAACTAAGTTAAAAAGACCCAACTTTCCCTTGACGACCGTTCAACACGGGCGACATCTTTTAGCCTTGCAGCTCCTATAGGCATGCCACCCCACCCAAGGATCCCTCAAACTCATAGGAGCACTTAATACTCAGGTAGAACACAAGCAAACGTATACTAAATCCCATTACACTCAATACACGTATCTAAAAAGGCAAAACTGATTCTCACGCCGGAGGTGGATCGCATGGGCACATCCTTTCGGTGAGCCTAACGGTGTTCTTTGTTTGCTAGCAGGTTGTGCCGAGGTAACACAGACCGACTTAGGAGGATCTCAATTCCGGTGCGAAAACACTTAATATTAAAGAACTATCCATCATATGTCACGTATATTTCTTGTGACTCATATATGATTTAGTGTGTGAACAAATGTTTGTGTAAGTATGGATGATGGTTGCTTAAATGGTCATTAAAGGTTGAGACGATTAATATTCAACTATTATGTTGACATGTCAGATGAAACTTAAAGCACATGTTACTCTCTTAACAACCCAATAATTGATGTGAAAAAGTGATTCATATAAATGCACAACTAACATCTAACAACTAAATCTTAGAAAATGCAAGTTATACCATCCAACTTTACAGTACAATAGTAAGTTACAAAATTTGTCCTTAAATTATTACTCAACCTTCAAAATTAGTACAAAATTTAATCAATTTGATGAACTCGATTCAAACTCGAGTAACTTGAAATTTGATTCATTGAAGTTGTAGAATGTGTAAAGGATATTGCAAAAAGAAAGTAAGATGTGGTTGTGTAATTGGTAGTTCATCTACTTTTACCCCATGAATTTTTATAAAAACACAAGAAAATTCTGTCATTAATTCATTTATAAAGAACATTACAGTTGATTTGATGGGTTTCTTAGTGGCAGAGTTGATACAGTGGAGTTTGTCGGAGGAGAAAGGGGGTATTTGAGTTATTTATTTAGGGTCCTAATAAATAGACACCCACTTTTTTAAATCGACACCCCCCTATACGCCGCGTATGGGTCCATACGCGGCCCATACCCGGCGTATAGGGTACGACCATTAATGCGACATTAATGACTGACAACCGACGTCACATCACTTCACCTATACGGGGCGTATAGGTCCATACGCCACGTATAGGTCGGTGTCGATTTAAAAAAGAATATAAGTTATACGCCGCGTATGGTCCCATACGCGGCGTATAGATCCTCGGCTTACTATATCTTTCAAATTTTCTATTTTTTACACACACTTCAAAAAAAAAACACTCTCGTATAGCACTATACTACACGTATTGATCTTCGATTTTTCAACATCCAGGTACGTATTATTGTTCATACATCATTATTATGTTAATCGTTCATTGATTTAAACGTTAAAGTAGTGTTTTATGCCCCAAAATGCGTGATTTAAAAACTGGATTAAAGAACTATACGCCGGTACAGCCCCGCGTATAGGGCTATACGCAGCGTATAGTTCTTTGGTTGGGGACGAAGACACATTGGTGTGTACCCTATACGCGGCGTATAGATATATACGCGGCGTATAGGGTATTGCAATACGCGACTTGGGGGCCATACGTGGGTCCCCTATACGCCGCGTATAGTCCTATACGCGGCGTATAGGGTCGGATTCGACCTATACGTTGCCCTGTGACCCATACGCTGCTACCCTATACGCGGCGTATGGCCCTATACGCGGCGTATAGGGTAAATATATATATACAAATACATATATATGTATATACGCATATACATATACATATACATATACATATACATATACATATACATATACATATACATATACATATACATATATCGTATATCGTATACGTATACGTATACGTATACGTAACGTATACGTATACGTATACGTAACGTATACGTATACGTATACGTATACGTATACGTATACGTATACGTATACGTATACGTATACGTATACGTATACATATACATATACATATACATATATATATGTATATGTGTATATATATATATAGATACGTATACGTTGTTTTTGACCTATTTGTTCACCTGTGCAGATATGTCTTCCGATTCTGAGATTGAGGCTGACGTTGTTGACCATATTGCCGAGCATCCTTGGCTGCAGTTTGATGCCGGTTCCGTTGAGCACGCTAAGTGCTCAAAATTTATTCGGATGAAGATCGGTCATCAAAAGGCCGTAGATTGGGAGGTGATGGCTGAGTTGGGAGAGCGCGATCGTCTTGCTGCTATTATCGGAGACGATACGCCGTGGAGACGTCTTTTTGAGATCGCATTCTTACCGTCCCACCGTGAGCTGGTAGTGGAGTTTTTATCCACATTTACATATATTCGTCCAGATGAGATGGTGGAGGACGATGAGCGATCGGAGATATCTTTTACGCTTTGTGGACATGCACATCAGATGTCCATTGAGCAGTTTGCAGTTGTCTCTGGGCTTTATTATGAGCCGGAGACTGTTACCCTCTGTTCACTGAGGGTATTACTGAGATGGAGGAGGGCACATTGAGAGAGTGGTGGCCTGAGATTGCCGGAGGTCCGTTTCAGAGGACTAAGGGCAGGGTCACCGGCATTCGAGATCCTCTCATCCGTTATCTGCATCGGATGATCGCCACGTCCATCATGGGACGTGGCAAGAGTCGGGAGTGGTGTACCATTCCCGACTTATTTTACTTATACTGTTTGATTACGGGGACCAGGTGTAACCTGGCGAGGTGTTTGGCGGAGTATTTTGCTTCGTATTATCATCGGCAGGAGCGAGGAGCGGTGTACGGCGGCGCGTACATCACGTTGATTGCCCGATCTTTAGGTTATCTTCCTCGGCATCTTGGTGACGTGTCTCCGCCGATCGAGCCGGTGAGATTAGATCGTCGTACGCTATTCGGCATGCGTATTATACGCCAGTTTCCGGTTGGCATACGATTCTCTCTTCGACCCGGGGAGATCTGGCAGCCGGCACCAGTTCAGCAGCTCGGTATTGTCGATCCACTGCAGCAGCACGGGCAGCCGCATGATCAGCCACCACCCGACGAGCAGCCACATGATCAGCCGCCTCCTCAGCCACATCAGCCGCCTCCTCAGCCTCAGATCCCACGACATATTTATAGAGAGGTGAGGCTGCCTGCACGTGTGGAGACATTGTTGCAGGATATGTCTAGGAGCTTACGGCAGCAGAGTCGACGGCTCGATCGCGTTGAGGATCTGATGGAGTGGCAGGTTCAGTCAGAGATGGCGCGGCGTTCTGGTACTGATCCTCCGCCGTTGCCACCGCCTCGAGATTACCCTGACTCCCGTAGTTTTGTATTGTAATTTTTATTTTGTTATGTAATTTAAAAACTTTGTAAATATATTATCAGCTTATGTTTATCTTTTATGTTTATTATCAGTTTATGTTTATCTTTGTAAATATATACAGACATACAGACATACATACATACATACATACATACATACATACATACATACATACATACATACATACATACATACAGACATACAGACATACAGACATACATACATACATACATACATACATACATACATACAGACATACAGACATACATACATACAGACATACACACATATATACATACATACATACATACATAAATAATTTTAATTCAAATTATATATATATTAAAACTCAATGTTTATCTTTTATGTTTATTATCAGTTTATGTTTATCTTTGTAAATATATACAGACATACAGACATACATACATACATACATACATACATACATACATACATACATACATACATACATACAGACAGACATACAGACATACAGACATACATACATACATACATACATACAGACATACAGACATACATACATAAAGACATACACACATACATACATACATACATACATACATAAATAATTTTAATTCAAATTATATATATATTAAAACTCAAAAAATTAAAAAAAACATATACATATATAAACTATACGCCGCGTATAGACCCATACGCGGCGTATAGCTCCTCCAGTGCTCGTGCGACCACGTACAGAGCTAATGCGACCATGTACTATACGTGGCGTATGGCCCCATACGCCACGTATAGGTGGTGTCAGATGTACTTTTTGTACCATGTACGATTACAAGCAACGTATGGGCTCATACGGGGCAAACGTGGCAAGACTATACGCAGAGTATAGAACCATACGCTGCGTATAGGACGCTATACGTGGCGTATAGACCCATACGCTACGTATAGTTGTCAGACGTACTATAAAGCGTTTTTGTACCATGTACGAATATACGCAGCGTATAGGTGCCATACGTGGAAGACGTGGCAAACCTATACGTAGCGTATATGCCCATACGCTGCGTATAGGAGCCTATACGTGGCGTATGGACCCATACGCCACGTATAAATTATTTCAATATGACATGACCCAAGATTCGTTTTCACCTATATAACAACGATTTCGATAACACTTTCGATATGCTTTCGATTCCTGTAAATCCCAAACGTATTTCTCTCTCAAAATATCACACTTTTTATTCGTTCGGTATGTCGTTTTGGGACGGTAACTATTTGTTTGGTGAATATTCAAATGAATATTCAAATGAATATTCGTTCGTGGTGGATAGTAATCAAGATGATGCGTACGTTCAATCTGCTTACGAGACAGGACTGCCAGATTTAAACCAATCGTATGTTCCCGATGATGAAGTTGAGTTTTGCCGAGAGTCAACTTACGACACGCAACAAAATAATATACTCTCGAGTGATGAAAAACAAACGACAAAAGTATCGTTTGAAACATCTCAAAATTTTTTATCTCTCGATGAGCTAGTCTGTTGGGCTGTTAATAGAGGACGTGATAATGGTTACGTTATTATTACACGAAGATCAAAGAAAAAAGAAGGTCAGGTCGTAAAGGTATGGCTTATCTGTGATCGTGCGGGCGAACACAAAAGTAAAGCGACAGTTAGACGATCTGGTAGCAAAAAAATCGGATGTCCTTTTAAATTGGTAGGGATATACGACAACAAACGTCGTTCGTGGAAATTAGAGGTGCGAATTGACGAACATAACCATGATCCTGCTCCGGCATCCTTTTGTAAGAAGGTTTTCTCAAAACGAATACAATTTGGTGGAGCAGCTTACTGATCAGAACATGGAGCCTCGTAGCATCTTATCAGCTATTAAAAAGCAAAATCCTAATAACGCATCAATAACCAGAGACGTATACAACGCTCAATATAAGATAAGAAGTGAAAGAAAAGTCGGTGAAACACCAATGCAAGTCTTAGAAAACCTTTTATCTATTAAAAGGTACGTTTATTACACCCGAAGTTTTTTTTTTTCAATAGACTTAATTAAAATGAAGCCTAACTTGTATTTGTATCCTCACTTAACAACATCAATTTTCCTTCCTTTTTCAATTAAAAGGTATGTTTATTACACCCGAGAAGATCCCGATACTAATGTCGTAGAAGACATATTTTTTTGTCATCCTAAATCATACGACACTTGGCGTGCATTTCCGCACGTGCTGATGATAGACGCTACATATAAAACAAACATGTACAAGCTTCCGTTTGTTCAGATTGTTGGTGTGACCTCCACACACAAGACATTTTGTGTTGCTCATGCGTTTATTAGCAAAGAACGGGAAGATAATTTGAATGGGTGCTTAATAGATTGAAAGATACGTTAAGCAAGTGTATGGAGCCGCGCGTCATAATAACAGACAGAGATCTCGCTTTAATGAACGCATGTGTTAAAGTGTTTCCGAATGCTTCAAAGTGTTTATGCAGGTGGCATATTGATGAAAATATCGCGAAACACTGTAAAGCAAGTTTTACGAAAGATGACTGGAGAAAGTTTAAATATGCATGGGCACGTTTGTGTGAGTCTCCCACGGCGGAGATTTACGAGTATAACTATAACCTTCTTTACGAACGATTAGTTGAAGCGAATCGAGAAAGTAAGTTTTATTATATTTTAATTATGTTTTATTATATTTTCAATATATAATTTAAGCGTGATTTATTATATTTTCAGAGGTATTGTCATATATAAACAGAAACTGGTTAGAGAGTTACAAAGAAATGTTTGTATCAGCCTGGACTAACTTGAACCGCAATTTTGGCTAACGCACAACAAATAGGGTGGAGAGTCAACATGCAAATTTAAAAAGATATCTTAAATCAACAAATAGCTCACTGGATAGACTTGTGGAGTTTGTAGATCAATTGGTGAACGCACAAGAGGTAAATTTAAAAGAAAGCTTTGAGATAAGCAAAATTAAAACCATGAATCATCATAAACTTCCGCTATTTGATTACTTAAGAGGCAAGGTTTCACACATAGCTCTTGATTTATTAGTTGCCGAAAACACTAAATTGCATGTGATGCGCTCTGCAAATGCAACATGTGGTTGTCATCTTTTCACTAGTTGTGGCTTGCCTTGTGCTTGTCGGCTGGAAAAATATGAACATTCTGGTAATAGTCGCTCCATCATTATCATTTTTCTATTAAAGTGACAAATTATGTATTAATTTATACTTTATAATGCAGGCACTAAAATTCCATTAGATGCAATTGACGTATTTTGGACGAAGCTTGATAACATTAAGCCATCATATACGGTGGATGAAAAAGTTGATGTTGAAGAAGAAATGGAACGGGTGAAACAACAAATAATGACATAACCCGCAGCTGTAAAATTTAGTTTGGTGGAAAAAATAAAAAAAATTGTGTATCCATGGAAAAATAACAAAAAAGCGCCTGTTGTTCAAACAGATATTCGCGGTCGTCCAACGTTAAAGGTTCAACAACAAAAGTACGACACTCAACAAAGTACGTGCGACATGCCGAGACATAGCTCGTTTATTGCGTCTCACATTTCCGGAAGAACAAGTTCAGCTGTAAAGCCCCAGAAGCCTGCCATGCAACGTAGTCGTTCAACATCATCTAAAGTATCACGGGGTACTAATGAGTTTTCTTCGATTGTCGGAGATAACCAATTAAACAATATAAACAGGTTAAAAAATTGGATTCCGTCAATCTTTCATCAGTATATTTCACGTATACGAGATGTCCGACCCGATGGGAATTGTGGTTTCGATCAATAGCTTTAGGCTTAGGGTTTGACGAAAATAAGTGGATGTATGTGCGGACACAGCTTTTAGAAGAGTTGGACAGACATGAATTGGAGTACAGAGAAGTTTTCGATACTTTGTACCCCGGACAGTATAACGAATTACGTCACACCATCGATTGGCAAAGTGTGGAACCTGCACCTGAAGAACATTGGATGATAATGCCGTATACGGGATTAGTGGTTGCTCAAAAGTTTGGGGTTATTCTTCATTTACTAAGCAATAATGGTTGTCAAACATTTTTCCCATTATGGGCTGATCCGAAAACTGTCATGCCTCATCATATCGTGTCGATTGTTCATGTCAACAACAATCATTTCGTCCACGTTAAGTTAGAAGGAGATTATCCGATGCCAACATTAAGTAATCTTTGGATTCTTAACCGAAGCGTACGTGCTGCAGAATGGGAGATTATGTATAGGATTCGTATCTCGGAATACAACGCAATAATAGAGAATAACCGAGAACCCCCGACTTATATAAATTTATTTTAATTTATAATTTGTAATATGCGAATTATATATTTTAATTTTAATTTTATTATTGTATTCATATTGTATATATTAAAATAAAAACTCAAAAAATTAAAAAAAAATAAATATATAAGCTATACGCCGCGTATGGTTCCATACGCGGCGTATAGCTCTTCCACGTATGGGTCATAAGTCACGTATGAGTATAAAATGTCAAACCCTATTACGCCACGTATGGTCCCATACGCTGAGTATAGGGTATAAAACGTCAAATCAACAACATACCCTATACGCCGCGTATGGACCCATACGCGCCGTATAGGGTATAAAACGTTAAATCAACAATGTACCCTATACGCCGCGTATGGACCCATACGCGGCGTATAGGGTACAGGGGTGTTGATTTAAAATTAAAGGGTGTCTAAATAAATGGACCCTTTATTTATTTATTTCCTTTTGTAGTGAACGTCAATCATAAAGTATTTAATGTCAGTTAGCATCAAAGACCAAATGTGTTGCGACCAAACAAATGATAAGAACTTATCATTATCCTTTTGCATGTTTACTATTCCAGCTTTATCGTCTAATATCTAGTTTTTATTATTCTGAATATGGTACTTTTACATTGTTTTTTGTATTTTATAGGTTCTTGGAGACAAGCCAAAATGTTACATTTAAAGAAGCAAACATTGAGACAACTAAACCGATATGTTGCAATTAACATTTTACATTTCATAATTGGATTGTTAGTTTGTTTAGAGTAAAATGTTTGAACATCCAACTCTAAAAGTGAACTTTGAATCTCATTATGAAGAAAATTAAAGTCATACGCTGAAATAGTTTCTGCCAGCTAAATAAAAAATGGGTGACTACAGTTAGATATAACTTCGGTTGAAAAGTTAAGTTGAATGATTGGCCCCCAATTAGGGCTGCAAACGGAAAAAAAAAATGAGCGAGCCATTATTGCGTTTTACGTCAAATAAATGGTTCACGTAATCTAACCGGATAAAATTTGGTATTCATGATCGTTTGTTAAAAAAAGAATTTTGTTCGTGTTCGTTTGTTTATTTTATAAACAAACAAAATGAACGAAAGCAAACACTAATGATACAACCAAACATATATTCATTTGAGAATAAAAATAGCATAACCATTATCGGTGGTGGGGTCATTTTAATGTTTAACCTTGATGTCGGGTCGGGTCGGGTCACATATTGTATAAAGGCATAAGTTAGATAAAACATGTAAAATAAGTAGTAATAGTTATAGTAGTAGTAGTAGTAGTAATAATAATAATAATAATAATAATAATAATAATAGTAATAATAATAATAATAATAAAAAATTAATAATAATAATAATAATAATAATAATAAATAAATAAATAAAAACAAACAAAAAACAAACATAAACAAATGAAATAAATGAACGAGCATAAAGAAACACATTACTGAACGTTCACGAACATAATAAAC
This sequence comes from Flaveria linearis, assembly GCA_024085815.1. Lineage (NCBI taxonomy): Eukaryota > Viridiplantae > Streptophyta > Magnoliopsida > Asterales > Asteraceae > Flaveria > Flaveria linearis. Next base: position 57,612,801 of record CM044002.1, read on the forward strand.
TAAACGCTTCTATTTATGTTGGTTTACAATTTGGTTATTTTAATGTTTAACCTTGATGCATGAAGATTGCATTTGACACTTGAATGTTCATCTAGTATCTGAGTTCGTGTATATTTGTGTTTTCTAGTTGTGTTATCATAATACGAATTATTATAAAACCAGAATATTCTCATATTATCAAGAATATTACAAGGCTACGTTAATGTGAATTTGAGTAAAAATATGAAAAACAAAATATATTAAAATTTATAAGAAAATTACAAAACATTAACAAAATACACGCATCTTACAATGTATGTTCCGATCATATGCTAACACTACCAGCAATCTTCACCTCGGATAATTGATAAATGTTAAGCGCCCGAGATGGGTAAGAGCTCACATGTATGAGAGATCATAGTCTTACTTATTTGGTGTCCTAATGGCTTGTAATGAGGTATGACCAACCTTGAGTTTCAAATAACCAAACATGCATTAGACATAAAATAACGATTTAAAAATCAAGATTTGAAATCCTCATAGAAAAGAATGGTTAAGTTATATAAACTGCCTTCACTCATTATAACCATATTAGCTTATATAGTTATATCATTAGCCGTTAGACTTCATAAAATTTAATATAATTTATTCAACCTACTTTGATAAATTTAATCCTTTGTAGTCAGCTGTACCATTTCTACAACTTGACTTATGGTTTTATGTAACCCTTAAGAGTCCACGGGATAATCCTGATTCTCCTAGAATTCTTAATTTTCTCAAAGTCCACGGGATGATCCTGATTCTCCTAGAATTCTTAATTTTCTCAAAATCTGTGGTGGTGAGCGGGTGTTCCCCGTTTTCCATGTGTCGAATTCCCTCGGACACCCTTTCTTTTCTTTGATTTTCTTCCGAATTAGTAAATATTTACCCGGTCTCATCGATCACCACCTTCCACCAGTCCACCTCATCTTCCCATTTCTTCCCTATTCTCACTATCAGAACGACTCGACCCCCCTGACAAGAACATTTAACATAGTTTGATCAATAACATGAGTCCAATCTTCATCGCTGTAAAAAATTGTGATTTATTAAAAAAAATTCTTATGTGCTATGAATCGAAACCAACATCTAAATGGCTTGATCGCAAGACTTGATTTACCTCTCACTATGAAGATTACTTAGTGTAGCCTTGTTTGCTTACAACCTCCAAAGGGCATTTTTCTTAATGGCAGATGCATGCCCCTGTTGTGAATGATATGTGTTATCTTAATCGAGTCCACATATCCGATTTTCAATCAGACCGAACCCCCATTCCCTTAGGATAAACCCACAACTGTAAAAGCCGACCGACTCAACTCTAAACATTTTGCATCGGTATCTAATCTTAGGTACATCATCTTAGTCATATGATCTAATTTAATTAAAATTTACCATTCTTTAAATTTATCCACCATTTTCTAAAACATCCCATATCCTAATCTCTATCTCTATCTTTATATTTTTTTATTATTATTTGTTTCTCTTTTTTCCTTTACAATTTTAACCATCAATTATTTTGTCTTATTATTGTTTTTTTCTAAAGTTGATTTCCAATAAACTTGTATATGAGTTTGACTATCCAGTTAATTTTTTTCAACATGAGGGTAATTGCATCGGTATTTATCAAATGGGAATATCAACAAGCATTATAAACTATTCAGCAATATCATTAACCCATCTAAAAATTTCACAACTATTATCAACATAAATATCAACCACCATCCACAAATTTACCAATAGGAAATTATATTTATAGCAACACAAATCCATCTTTGAACGTAACTTGCAGGGATGAAATGACCATCAATGAATTATCCATCTTTGACAACTTACAGAAACCATTCTACATACTTTTATTCATCTTCAAATAATTGGAAGAACAACCACCATGTCAAACTCAAAAAAATTAAAAGGATCTCTAGTGTTACTAGTAATATCCTGGCCAATTTAGCAGCATCAGACTGAAGCATCATAGCAATATACACAGGTATGCAAAATTAACAGCATTAACATACAATATGGATTAATAAAAAACTCAAGTCTTTAGGGGAGAGGGGGTGTTGCCCAAAGGGCATCTCGGGTAGGGGTTACCCGGGCGGTAACACCGCCGCCACCCTCTCGGGTAAGCCCCCGGGTACCCTACCTTGGGTTGCAATCACCGTGAAGATGCCCGATTCTATAGCCATTAATTATTACCGTTGGGGGCCAAGAAAAAAAATTATACTATAAATACTCAAACATATACACAATATTAATATACACAAACACGCATGTACAAACACAATCACAATATATTGTCATAGATCCCCGAAGGTCAGAAAAACTAGTAACAAAAAATCCTGAGGTGCTAGTTTGAGTTCCCGAGGTGATGGTTCGAGTTCCCGAGGTAGTGGTGCGCGCCCCGAGGGTATTCACCGCAACCTTATATAACACAACCATCACCATCACAATACGGATACCCATCGATGTTTGATCCATTCTCATACCAAAATCCAAATTTTGGTCCACCCGACTTCCCGATCGATGTACCACCGATGTTCGATCCATTTGCTACCGAACCCAAAACGTATCGGACGATGAAGAAGAAGAAGAAGAATTTTTTCCGGACAGTCAACAAGAGTATGAAGATGATGATGAAGACGAATGCACGATCAAGCAACAACCGCAATAAAAGTTTCAAGGACGAGCCGAACGGCAACAATAGACCGAACTACAAGAAGAAGCTTTGTATAAAGCTTGGGTTCATTGTTTCGAAAACAGAACCGTCGGAAATCAACAAAAACGATCTAGGTTTTGGAACGCGGTTCTTGATCATTACAATCAACTCGTGGGAGGAAGCAACTGAACGGTCCACCAACTCAATACAAAATGGACCACGTTGCTTACAAAAATAAATACCTTTAACGGTTGTTATATTCAAGCGCTATATATTTAATTTTTTTACTTATTTTTTAAAATTTAAGTATGTATTTAATTACAAAAATAATTATTATTTTATAATTGTAGGAACATTTACGGCATAACGGACGTTCCGTTTTTTACGTGATAAGGAGGGCATTAACAGATTATCAAAAGAAACACCCTCCGGTTTTAATCACCTTAGAGCTTGGGAAGTTGCAAAGGATCATGTAAAATGATTCCAAGTACCGGTCATTGGTGAGTCATCGGGTAGTCATTCCGGCCAAAAAAGAAAATCGTCGGACTCCGGAAACTACACGAACACACCTGATGACCATCAATCGCCTCACATGCCCGACCTCAATGAAAACGCGGGTCCTATGAGACCGACCCGTAAAGTAAAAACGTCCGCCGGCTCGTCGAGCATTAATGATGGTTTAAGCGATCAACTCGCATCTTACGTTTCAATGAAAGAACAGTTGGTTGCTGTAAAAAAGAACAAGTTTATAAAAGTATCGTATTGTTAGAAGAACAAACACAGGCGATAAGAGAGCAGTAGATGGAGCGGGACCTAAAAATATTTATGAAACCGCACGATCACATCACCGGTCCAATGTTGCAAAAAATATTGGACCGAAAACGAAAAATAGCCGAGAAATATAACTGGCCTTGTGATTTTTAGTTTTTTATATTTTTTAACATTTTTTATTGTATTTCTATTTGTATTTTATTCTTATTTTCATTTTTTATTACTTGAATTATTGTAATTTTTATTTTTAATAAAAGTTAATTATCTTTTGAATTATTTTAATATTACAATAAAAGTTTCAGGATGGTTCAGGTTAGCATTTCCAGTTTTTTGGATGTTTCAGGGTAGTTCAGGGTACCAGTGATGTGACAGTGTATGATTGATGGATTGCAGGGTAGTCTAGATACTCCATAAGAGTGCCCCCTCTCACTTATAGACATAACATAATGATTGTTGCTTTATTCCACTTGAAGCACTTAATATTTATTAACTATAATGGCTAATTAATAATCAAGATTTTATTCCACTTGAAACTATTGCTCACCAAAACCCGTCATTTGGTTTACTTTAAGAGGATCATGCTCAATATAAGACCCTTTTTCATAGTCAACCAAGCCTTACAAACTTTACAACCAACTGTTTCATTATTTTGCATAGAAAAATGAATAAAAACAATAAGAATTACCTTCATTAACTAACAGTAAAAGAATTAGTTGTCAAGAAGCATGTATAGTTTAGATTCAAGTGGGACTACACTTTCTAAGAACAAGTGAGACTTTTAATCGAATAAATACACAAGCTTATGCTTCAATTTGGACAGAAGCATAACCAAATTGAGCAACAATGTTGCAGAAGCAACGTGTTTCATCTACTAGATTCTAACCATGTTCGAGATAACCCCGTTCGAAATTAAAAAGTGTATTCCATTGAAATATAAGCATATAATCTATAGTCATAACCCAAGCCCAAATCGTAACATAATCTATAGCTATAACCTAATCCAATTAATTCTCTTTTCATAATCTTAAATTTGTTTCTTATAATATAAAGATAAGGAAAAGTTTAAAATTTGAGATGGAGAAGTTATTTGGTTGTTTTTTTGAGTTTTATCTTAAAGGTGAGGTTATTATACAAAGTGTATTTTTAATATAAAGTGTGAAAAGACACAATGAGACTAAAAAGTAAAAAAAAATATCAGAAAAAAATAAAAAAATTATTGTGTATTTTTATGACACAATGACGTCATTGTGACTTTCATAATGATACAATGACGTTATTGTGTCTTTCATAATGACACAATGACGTCATTGTGTCTCTCATAAATTATGTAAAAAACACTTTAATTTTTTTATTTTTTTATTTTTAGTTTATTTTTTTAGTAAAGACGGCTAGGGGAACAAAAGCTCAGAATTACATTTTGAAATTTGATTTAGATTGTGAGATATAATTTTTTTGATTTTTTTATTCATTGTGTATTCTCACACTTTGTAGCAAAAATACACTTTCCTATTTCTTACCTTTAAATATAAAGATATGAAAGATGTTGCCAATCGGATTGTGAATACTCTAATCATTGGTACCTCAAGAGAATATTTAGGTGTGAATAATAGTAAGACTGTTCCAACGCTACAGCCCATCCTTTTCACAAACAGTCCTAATCAGCATGACATATCAGCTTTCCACTCACTTTTACCCATTCTTCCCACAAACACTTTTTACCACCAACACTATCCTTTCCACAAACATCTTTATTTTTCCACCTCATATTTTCTTTATTAATTTACTTTAAATAAAGATATTTAAATTATTGTAAATATATTTAATTAAAATAAAATAAAAACAACAACGTAAAATAATAAAATAAAAATGACGATACAAAATTAATAGATAGAAACAACAATGAAACTACTCTCTAATCATCCTATTCGCCTAGAGATGTTCTATTAGATCATTCCGCAATGCATGGTGTGCGTCCTGGTTAGTAAGCTTCTAAATCTCTGTAGGTGTATTTGAAATGATGGTAGTGCCCCGTTATTATAACTTTCTGGCTCTAGTTCTTGCTCTTCATGCGACCAATTAGTTATGAAACCTCCTTCATCTTCTATAATCATATCATATTATGTAATATAATACATGTATGCATTATATCACCTAATACCGATAAGTTCGAGGATCTTGCTAGGGATCGTATCATTACCCACCTAGCTTGAAGAACACCGAGGGCTCTTTCTACATCCTTTATTGCAGACTCTTGACGCCTTTTGTACCACTTCATTTTCAGATTATTCTCCGGTGGATATATAAAACTCTTTACAAGTGTTGTCCATTCTGGATAAATACCATCTGCAAGAACCCTGTGGTGTAGTTATGTCCATTCACTGTAAAATTACATTATGGTGCATTCCCCTCTAAGATTTGATTAAAAACTAGGGATTGATTAAGCACATTGATATCGTTGTTTGATCCAGCTACTCCAAAGAATGCATGCCAAATCCAAAGGTCATGTGATGCAACCGCTTCTAGCATAATGGTGGGATGCCCATGATCACCACGTGTATATTGACCTTTCCATGCAGTTGGACAGTTTCTCCAACTCCAGTGCCTACAATCAATGCTTCCAAGCATTCAAGGAAATCAATGATGGGCTTCATGTTCAGCTACTAACCGTTCAACGTCATATTGGGTTGGTCTTCTTAAATACACAGATGAATAAATTTCCACGATAGACCTGTAAAGTTTTTGTAGACATTCCATAGCAGTACTTTCACCAATGTGTAAGCATTCATCACATTGGTCAGCTGTTGTGCCATATGCCAATTGACGAATGGCACTTGTGCATTTTTGTCTTGGTGACAGACCCTTTCTACCTACAGCATCATATTTTTGTGTAAAATATTTTCAGTGTTCTAATTTACCTGGTTTAGATAAATATGTTACGATGCGATTAAAAAGACCAATGCACATCCTGAACCACCGTCTGAAAAAACTCTCATCGTACACCGGCTCTGGAGCAAAGTAATCATTCCACAATCGTGCGTCTCCATCCTTACGACCTCTACCTATCTCTTTGCGCTTCTTACGTTGTCGGGAAGAACTTCCCTCTTCTTCTTGGTCAAGCTCAAACAATATATTAGCAAGCTCTTCGATATCATTGGAAATAAGATTTTGAAATTCTTGTGTGAGCATTTGAGGAATATTCATGGGTATTCTATCATCATCGGTGCTCATTTTTAAATTTTTGGATTCAAAGTATTCATGTGGAAAATGAGTGAAGTGTTGTAGTGATTGTGGTGTACATTGTGGTATTTATACAAATAATAAAAAACTAGCCGTTAGAAAAAAGACAATTAAACTAGCCGTTAGAAAAAAAATAAAAAAATAGTCGTTAGAAAAAAGACAAAAAAACTAGCCGTTAGGGAAAAAAAACTAGCCGTTAGGGAAAAAAACTAGCCGTTAGAAAAAAAATTCATTAATTAACTAAATTTACATTAAAATAGAGAATTAAACTAATACAACATTAAACTAAAACCACAACATAAACTAAAACAACAAATTAAACTAAAATTGTTACTTGCGACGAGGCATTCCATATTTCTCTCTTATCTCGTTACACAATTCTTCATGTTCGGCACGCTAGAATGGATTCATATGACTTGTGTCGATGAAAAGGATCTTCTTCTCTTCCAACTCAAAGAATTTATCAATTTTTCGTCGAAATGTTGGATGGCTTTCTTCTTTGCCTTTGTCGTCTCGGCCAAGTCTTCAACGAGACTTAGTCTCTTTGCTTCGTAAGCAAGTGAAGAAGAAGAAGTCATGTCTTTACCCTTTATTTTGGCAAACTTCTTTGCCTTGTCTCTCCCCATTGGACGTGTTGGAGGTTCCTCTCGAGACTCTTCTTCTAGATGTTCTTCCTCTTGATCTTCTTGTTGCATTACAAGAACATCAACATCATTATTATCATCATCAAGTGATACCACCCACTCTTGAGTTGATTCGGGAATGTTACCAAAGTTGGCATCTGAAGCAGAAGAGGCATACCCCCTGTGCTGCTTGTCTTTTTTCTTTTAGAAGCTTGATGACCATACATGTTTGTAGCCCAGAGTACTTTGGAATTCCTTTAACTATCCTCCACACATGTTCATATGTGAAGGCAACATTATTAGTGTTCGTGTAATCACATTTTTCTTGAGTTATATATTGGTCTTCTGACCAACCACTTTTGTATTGTGATTTGATACGAACGTAAGATGCATTAAAGTGAGCAACCTTTCCTTTGATCATATGCCAATGACTTCTAAGGTTGTGAGCATTTCTTGGAATTTGAGGGTTCCCACGATTATAATGTTGTTCTATCCTCCCCAATATGCTTGTTGGTTTTGACTGCTGGGAATTATTGGGTCTTCAGAAATGGCTACATAAGCATTAGCTAACAAGACTTCACCATCAGCTGCCCACTTAATACGAACAAACTTCTCAGCTTTTTCTTTTCTTTTTCCTTTCCCTTTCTTCTTTGCTGGTTTTTTTTGGTGACGAAGTTGCTTCATCAATTAGTTGTTCATTATGTGATTGTGACTGCGTTTGTTGCATTTTTTGAAGCTCTTTATGTTTAAGCCATACTTGATATTGTTGATAGTCTTCCAACGAAGATTGAGATTGTTGAAGATATAGGAATCCGCCGACTTGTGAAAATTATGAGATGGCAGGTTGTTGAACACATGGGAATGCCCCAGGTTGTTGAACATGTAGGAATCCCCCAGATTATTAAAGATATGAGAATCCATCGGGTTGTAAGAGCTGGGAGAATCCAGGGTGTTGTTTTTGGGAGAACCCAGGTTGCTGATGTGGGTATTCTTCATTGGTTTCATCGTTAACATTTGTGTGAAAGAGAATACAGCTCTTGGATCCATTGAGAATTGAATTTTGAATTATGTTTAGAAGAGAGTTATAATGTTTGAAAGATGATGAAATGTGATTTGAGAAAAAATCTCAACTAAATAATACATATTTACAATAGAAAAGCTAGCCATTATGAATAAAACAAAAAAAACTAGCCGTTATGAATAAAACAAAAAAACTAGCCGTTATGAATAAAACAAAAAAACTAGCCGTTATGAAAAAAAACAAAAAAATAGCCGTTATGAAAAAACAAAAAAAGTAGCCATTATGAAAAAAATAAAAAAAATAGCCGTTATGAAAAAAACAAAAAAAAATAGCCGTTATGAAAAAAATAAAAAAAATAGTCGTTATGAATGTAAAAAAAATTAAAATATTTTAATACTATAAATGTAAAAAAATTTAAAATATTATACTTAAATTATTATTTAATTAACTCATTTTAAATTATTATTTAATTAACTCTAACTAATTACTTTAATGCTAGAAATGTAAATAAATTTAAAATATTTTTATTTAATTAACTCATTTTAATTAAAACTTAATACTTATATTTTTATTTTAATTAAAAGATTTTAAAATATTTTAATTAAAACATTTTAATTTAAAATTATTATTTTAGGTCGTGGGGCCCACCAGCCCTCTTCTTTCCCCTGCCCTTCCGGACAAGCAACCATTTCACGGGCGCCGCTCCCCATAGCCGCCCATTCCACCGGGCGCGGTCAACGTCGGTGACGGACCGACCACGGGCGTACGATGGGGATAGTCTAATAAAAATCAGAGCTCACATTCCATTTCTTATTTTCATCCTTATAATTATACTAAAAATCACTACTTCTTTTCTCTCCTTTCAATTAAATAATATATTTTTATATCTTTTTCATTACATTTTCTTTCTCCTTCACTCATAACCACTTTTAAAAATATTAAAAAATTTATAAGAGTTGAACAATGAATCCTTAAATTTACAAATAACAGTAATATTTTCTCTGTCCATCACTTATAACCGTTTAAACCATTTTATATAATTTAAAAACTCTATTTTGTAACATAGACAAATCTTCTTGTAACTGCCAACGGCTGAAACACCACGAAATCTCCCGTTCCATCAACATGCAATGATCAACACCCAAAATATCTTCATCTTTTAAAAAAACCCATCAAAATTAGGGTTTGTTATTCCACATTTCACCCCTTTTTCTTCAAATTTAACGACACTTGTTTCACAAGTAGCATAAAGATTCAAAATCTTGATACATACCACAAAAACTCTTTACTTCTTAAGGATTTCTCGAAGATTTTTCAAAAAATTTATGATAATTTGATTCGTTGATCGTCTATTGCTTATCTGAGATCTCATTTTTCGTTCCATGAAGCAAAATCTATCACATCATTGAGAAACGTTGCTGATATGCTGTTATTCTGAATGGTAAATACAAATTGAGTTTGATTTCGATCTTCGTAAGAGTTGTGTGATTAATGTTCATATAAATTGCAGATGAAAATGCTGATAGATTGTATGTTTATGCATATGTTTCTGCATTTTGATTATTGAGGAAGAATGTCTGCGAGGAATAGAAGGACGAATGGCGGTGATTCATCAGGTATTGATGATGATATAGTCGAATTATTATCTTCTGATTTGAAATTTATGTTGTGTATGATGTTAGGGTTGTGTTCTGGCTATGATCAAGTGGGTTTTTGGGGTTAGTTGGGTTGCGTAATTGATGCATAGTTGTCGAAGACGCAAGGGGTGATACCATTTTTAGGGGTTTTAGTCGTGTTTTAGGCTTGTTTTGGGCTAGTTTAGGTTGTTTCTAGGCTTGTGTAACTGTTTCAGAAATGTTTTGATGATTTTTGACTGGAACTTGGCGTGATTATGCGTCTAAGCGTCTGAAAATGAGATTTTGAAGCAAGGTGACAAGGGTGTGTTATGCACTTGAGGGCTTAGGCACGCGCCTTGTGGGCTTTTGACAACAGAGAATTGATGTTGGGAAAGTTTAAGTATGTTAACCGGGCATAATTATTTGTATAACAATAAGACCAATTTGATGGTGGAGATGAGCTTTTTGGTATGGTGAAGACAATTTGATTTCATATGGATCAGTGTATTAATTGGGTTGTTTTTTTAGTCTTTATATAGTTATTAAGGGGAACTATGTGATATAAGAAAAGAAACAAAGTAATTTATGGTTATCTTTGACCTTTCTGTAAGTGATACAATGCTTGATTGATAGTTGTGTTATTGAGACTCTCAATGTACGCATTAGTGTGTTAGTTGTAAACCAGTAAAATATATAATGATATACACAGCCTCAGAATTTGTTTTAAACATTGATTAATTTTGGAACTCCTGACTCTGAGTCAAGTATATTAATTGTGTCACTGTCATTGGCACATAAGGATTTTCTTGCCATTAATACAATCAATGTGTTTGGGTGCATTGGTGCATTGGTTGTGGATGAGAGAACTCCATAGCTAGGCGTGCTTGAGTGGGAGTAATTGCAAGATGGATGACCTCCCAGGAAGTCTCCGATCATGCAACCAGAAACAAAGCCGTGAGCTTCTTATGGGCAACACAAACAGTCATGATTTGTACGAGAAGCCAAATATTATACAAACTATTAACATAACTGAAATATGTCAAATAAGGAAAAAGTTATTGAATATCTTATTCCATGTTTTGGCTATTGACAGATCCAAATGATGAATATTTGACATGTATTTTTTTATTTTGGTTGCAAGTTATTTCTGCATGTCTAGCTTCATATACTTCCAAAATTTGTCTAATTCTGGATGTGATCCCTGATTAATACTTATTATTGCAGGAGCCTCTCTCTTTGACCTCTTAAACATTGACGATGAAGAAAACTGTAACAATGAGTTCGATCAAGAGACACCTTGTGCCGGTTAGTCCAAATATATATGATTACAATATACAACCAATTGAATATGTAAAAGCTAACAATAACATAGACACATCAATATATTAATGCACGCAAACTCCAAAATTCTTTTATTCAAATATCTGAATTATTATTGTAATGTAACTAAACGATTAACTATTTACCAAAAAATGGACATGAAAACATTTTCTGGGTACACAACCCCGACCCAGACCTATTTTGAGTCGTTACCCAACCTGTCCATCTTACCACCTCTAACACGTATGATCACCTGCAAAAATAACGACCGCTGCTTCTAAAAAGTGAATTTTTGTAAATTATTAATGACGTCCATAACATATCATACTTATACTTGTTTTCGTAAAAGTGTGTATCTTCTGGTGTAAGACAAACTCTACTTGACAGATATAACCAAATATTTGTGCTTGGTTGCAATGTGATATTCCTCATCAGGTGCAAAGCTGAGGCTGGCAAATTTTTTATCTGAACCTGGTAACGAGTTATGTGCAGATTGCGGATCTCCAAGTCCAAAATGGGTGTAAGTGCATTCATATATCCTAATTACGCGTTACTTGGCATAATCTATTTGTAGTTTGCGCAATTAATTAAATTTCACCTTGTGGGTGTGACTAGATCTGCAAATCTTGGAGCATTTGTATGCATCAAGTGTTCTGGAGTGCATAGAAGCCTTGGAGTGCACATATCAAAGGTGCAGTAATCTCTGCTTGACTCATTTACAACATTGCATGGCTCTGATTGATCCAAAACACTTCTTATTCTTCATAAAATCAAGTTCTTGATAGATAATGCATCGAGAATGATTAGGAAGACTGTCGTCATTTAATAATAATCTAGTTTTAAAATTAAAAGAAAAGAACTTGGAGGTTATACCGTTATACCTAGATATACCCTTTGGGTGACTTTCGAACCATTGCCTGTTTGACCGCTCTTTTATGCTAATGTATATATTTTACATGTAGTGTAATCAACCAGTTTTCAACTTGTTGCAGATATTATCCATAAATCTGGATGAGTGGACGGAGGAAGATGTTGATAATGTGATTAAACTTGGTGGAAATACTGCAGTAAATTCGAAATATGAAGACAGCATTCCGAACAACTGTAAAAAACCACAACCAGATTCATCTACAGACGAGCGGACTGATTTTATCAAGTAATCCAAGAACTACAAGTGTTACAGGTGGCAATGGGCATTTAATGGGTCCGAAATTGGTATTTTTTAGTACGGGTCAGGCTGACCCAAAACACTATTAATCTAATTTTCTTTATACAAATAAAACAAGCTATAAAACCACGCAACTTAGGAGTATGTATGCATAAATAATGCACCTTAGTCAATTTTCGACCCTTGTGACATATTAGAGATATAAAATGTCTCAAAATGACCCACTCATAAGAAAATCTGTCAAAATTGCCACCTGTAACAATGATTGTCACAATTAAGCTTGTAATACAATGTGTACATTTTTCTGAACTTTATTAATAATACTCAGGAGAAAGTATGTAATGCAACAATTTTTAAACACAGACGAACAATTATCTTGCCCTTTCAATCCAGCAGCCTTCCATTGCAGTTCAACAGGCATAAATTCTGTAGTGGATAAGAAATATTTAAATAGTATGCGTATACATAATATTGGTCAAACATTTCTCAACAGCAGAAAAAGAAATCTTGCTGAACAGAAGCCTGGAAAGAAAAGTAACTCAACGGTGATTGCTTAAATTGTCTTAACTTTAGAGGTAGAACAATGGACTGGTTAGGTAACGGGTAAAACTCTGTACGGCCTAAAAAGGCCTATTGTTTGTATGGGTCACATTGGGTTGGGTTTACCTGAAACACTTTTCATCAACAAAATTTAATTTTATGATAAATATTTATTATGTAAAATATGATTGCAAGAGTTATAATATTTCAATAATAATTTAATTTTATGAATAAAATTATTTAAAAATACATTTCAGGAGTCTTTCAACTATCTGAACCATTTGACTCGTTTTCCTTTTAGCTAATTTTCTTTGCCATACTTGCTTGACCCGATAGACATGTAACATAACCGGATCAACCTATTCATTGGTAATTACTAATTAGTAAATGGGTCGAATTTTCCACATCTGTTAAATATGGTATTTGAAATTCGTATTCAAAATAAAACCTTGATCAAATAGTCATTGAGATGTTTATTAACAGAACGAGGACGTTACCATGCTGTAAAATCAATCGTCTATTGTGGCTCCTAGAGTCAACAATTTAGATCACACAAAAATCATAGTTTTTACATACTATTGCTTCTTGTATTAGAAACTTTATATCCAACTTACTTTTCTGATGTCTGATATCTCGTTTATAGGCAGGTATGGTGGAATTTGTTGGTTTGATAAAAGTCAAAGTGGTCCGAGGCACAAACCTTGTTATTAGAGATGTAAGGAGTAGTGATCCTTATGTTATGCTCTCATTAGGAAACCAAGTAAGCCTACATTTTAACATGAATATATTTTTTGTTGTGATGCATATTTAGTTGTAAGTAGTAGGAATTGAGGTTGGTATGAAAATGAGAAGATCTATATTTGGCTGCAGTCAGTGAAGACCCGTGTTATAAAGAACAACCTCAATCCAGTGTGGAACGAGAAGTTGATGTTATCGATTCCTGGGGATGTCCCGCCTTTGAGAGTGGTAAGTCGAAATTATGTTTATGAGAGTTTCATGCTGTAAACAATTGGATAATCGATGATTGTATTCACAATAGTTGCAGAATATATACAAGGAGTACAGCTATAACCTTCCTATTCTATGTAAGGAAAACAATTATTTTAATATCCCACTAAATCAGTAATTGACACCTAAATGACAACTAATGATAGCTAATAAAAGCTAATAAAAGCTAATAAAATAATACAATAATTGGTAAATAATCCAAGTTAACACACCCCCTCAGTCGGTGCGGAAGGAGGGCGAATGCACAGACTGGAACAAAAACGATTAAAAAGTTGTTGAGGGAGCCCTTTGGTGAAGATGTCTGAGAATTGAAAATCTGCTGGAACATGTAGAACGCGTACGTCCCCGATGCGTACTTTTTCTCGAACAAAATGTATACCAAGTTCCACATGTTTGGTTCGCTGGTGTTGCACTAGATTTTCAGACAGATAAACCGCAGAGATGTTGTCACAATAAACAACTGTGGCCTGCCGAGTTGGTACCATAAGCTCTAACAGCAGATTGCGAAGCCATGTTGTTTCGGCAACTGCATTTGCAACTCCTCTATACTCGGCCTCGGCGCTGGATCGAGAGATAGTTGGCTGTCTCTTGGATGACCATGAGACCAAATTGTCGCCTAGAAATACACAATAGCCTGATGTAGATCTTCTGGAGTCGGGGCAGCCCCCCCAATCAGCATCAGAGTATGCAACAAGTTTGTGTGATCGAGAGGGAGTAATGTGAAGACCGTGAGCAATTGTTCCTTTAAGATACCGCAGGACTCGTTTCAAAAACTGGAAGTGTGAGTCACGTGGTGCATGCATGAATAGACAAATCTGTTGCACCGCATAATTTAAGTCTGGCCGAGTAAAAGTGATATATTGTAGTGCGCCAGCCAATTGACGATAGAGTGTTCCATCAGGCAACAGATGTCCACTTGTGGCACTTAATTTTGAAGAAGTGTCAACAGGTGTGGTTGATGGTTTGCAATCAGTCATGTTTGCTCTAGCAAGAATAGCCTCTGCATATTTAGTTTGAGACAAAAAAGACCCCCTTTAGATTGGGAGACGTTTATACCCAGGAAATGGTGGAGATGGCCCATATCTGTCATGCAGAATTCCTTTG
The DNA here is from genome assembly GCA_024085815.1 of Flaveria linearis. Lineage (NCBI taxonomy): Eukaryota > Viridiplantae > Streptophyta > Magnoliopsida > Asterales > Asteraceae > Flaveria > Flaveria linearis. The sequence continues at coordinate 57,627,883 of CM044002.1, forward strand.
AGAGAGAGTGAATGATACATTGAAGTAACTTGTCTGAGGAGGCTGTCAAAATAATATCGTCAACATATAGTAAAAGATAAGCCATATCATTACCTTAACGGTATACAAACAGAGATGTGTCTGTCAAAGCTGATTTGAAACCACATTGAATGAGATAAGAAGCAAATCGGTCATACCACGCCCGTGGTGCTTGTTTCAGGCCATATAATGACTTAGTTAGCCTACACACATGGTGAGGAAACTGGTTACTTGTGAATCTTGGTGGCTGAAACATGTATACCATTTCGTTGAGGTTTCCATGAAGAAAGGCATTTTTGACGTCTAGTTGATGGATTTTCCATCCCCTAGAGACAGCAAGGCTTAGAACAGTACGAATAGTGGTTGGTTTAATGACTGGGCTGAAAGTTTCATCACAATCGATGCCGATTTGTTGACTTTTGCCATTGACCACTAACCGGGCTTTATACCGTTGAAGAGAACCATTTGCATTGAATTTGTGGCGGAAAAGCCACATGCACCGGATAACATTAGCATCAGGAGGCCTTGGAACAAGTTCCCAGGTGTTATTATCCATCAAGGCTTGATATTCTTCAGTCATGGCCGCATGCCAGTTTGGATCGTTAAGGGCTTTAAGGTGAGAGGTTGGAATAGGGGAGATGGAGGTATCGGTTTGGGTATGTAGGTTTATGTGTGTACGGGTTTTAATTGTCCCATCTTTTGTGCGGGTTGTCATGGGATGACAGGGTTGCTGGGGTGGAGCAGTGGGCTTATGAGATGGTCCAGTAGGCTGCGGATTAGTTGGTGGGGAGGGGGTTGTCTAGATCGGCGGTGGTAAGTGAACTGGACCGGTGGTAAAGGTGTTGAGGCATGAATGGGATGGGCTGGTGGAGTGGAGTTGGTAGGGGCAGTTTGTGTAGCTGTTGGGGAAGGTTGATAAATGAGAGGGGAGGGATCTAGGAAGGAATAGTTGTGGGAGGAGGTTGAAGCTGAAGTGGCATAAGGAAAAGTGACCTCGTCAAACGTGACGTGGCGACTTAGGATGATTTTGCCGGATGAGATTTCGAGACACCGGTAGCCTCGGTAATCAGCAGGATAACCAAGGAATACGCAGCGGGTTGAACAGGGTAAGAGTTTGTTGGATCTGGTGGACGATGTGTTTGGGTAACACAGACAGCCAAACACCCGTAGGTGATCATATGTGGGCTGTTTAAGATATAAAACAGCGGTGGGGGTTTGAAAGTTCAGCACGGATGTAGGTAATATATTGTGAAGGTAGCAAGCCGTGTGAAGTGCTTCCACCCAAAAAGTCGGAGGTAGAGATGCATGAGTGAGAAGGGTAAGCATGATTTCATTCAACCTACGGATCAAACGTTCGGACTTTCCGTTTTGTTGAGAAGTTTGAGGGCATGAGAAACGAAATTGAAGACCATTTGACTTTGCGAAAGTTTGAAATGAGAGGTTATCAAATTCACCCCCTAAGTTACATTGAAAGGAATGTATGACAGTTTTGAATTGGGTTTTAATGTAGTTATGAAAATTAGAGAACTTAGTGAATGTTTCTGATTTAAATTTCAGTGGGAAGACCCATGTGTATTGTGTGAAATCATCAACGAGCACCATATAATATTTATAACCTGTTTTGCTCGTGATCGGTGATGTCCATAAGTCACAATGCACAATGTCAAAAGGCAATATAGTATTAGACTGAGAAATGACAAATGGTAAACGTTTGTGCTTAGAAAGTTGACAAGAGTTGCAAACTAAAGTCTTAGCACGCTTATTACATGAAATAAATTTATTGGAAATAAGGTGATCAAAAACTGGAAAACCCGGATGGCCCAAACGATCATGCCAATGATCTTGAAAGGTGGATGCAAGAGCAGCGGACTGAACTGGTGTTGTGACAGGGTATGTGACGGGATAAAGGTGACTCGAGCTATTGTGGCGTGTTAGGATCTTGCCAGTCTTGAGTTCCTTCACAGAAAAAACCGTTAGGGTCAAATTCAACAGAAACATTGTTATCAATAGTAAATTTTCGTACAGAAATAAGACTTTTGATGACATTGGGTGTGTAAAGTATGTTTTTGAGGTGAAGGTCTCGGGTAGAGGTTGGGAAGGATGAGTGTCCAGATCCAAGAACCGGCATGCGAGCACCATTACCTACGAACCAATAGGACTAGATAACAATGGGTTTGTGATTTTACCTTGATCTCCGGTTAGATGGTCAGAAGCACCCGAGTCCATATACCACTGATTGTCATCCGTTTCCAAAGTCATTGCTTGTAGGGCCTCACCAAGTTGGGTTGGTTCCAGTGGGTCAAGAGTGGCTAAATGGGCCTGATTTGTTGGTGCAGAGGCTGCTGAGGATTGGGCTGTTCGCTTTGGGCCTGTTTTGGCGGCTGAAGGGGGACTCCAGGGCTGGGCCCATCCTGCCTGGGTCGGAAATGGGCAGGGTGGAGGTGTCCAGTAGGCCCAGTAAGGGGGCGGCCCACCGTGCCTGTAAAAATCAGGGCGGTTCAGTGGTGGATTTGTGTACCCCCGACCACGGGAATTATTCTGATTGTTCCGGCGGCTGCTGTTGGCGGGCCGGGTGTTCCCACGGCGACGGGTTTCCGGTGGTGGTTCCGAAGGCTGCTGCTGCGGCTAGTAGACGGTTGCCATGGTTGCGGAGGGCGACATGCTGTCACGAGTGGCCTGTCGCTGACTCTCAAGCTGGAGCATGTTACAAGCCGATTCCCAGTCGGGAAGATTTTGGTTAATGAGCGCACCAATGGTGTCAAACTCCGCCGGTAAGCCACGAACAAGCTGTAACACCAATCGTTTCTCATTGACGGGACAATCAACGTCATTCAACTGATTTCCGAGATCTTGAAGTTTCTGACAATAGGACTCGAGGGAGGGCATAGACTTGAGAGTGAGGTTGTTAAACTCATGCTCAAGGGCAGCCGCTCGCGAGCCCTTGTTGTTCAGAAAAATGGTTTTCAGCCTGTTCCAAGCCGCGTGAGCAGTGGAATCAGACTGAAGCACCCGAACAAGGTATTCGTCGGACAATGTTCCGTAGATCCATTGTAAGACGACTGCATCAAGCTCAGACCAAGACTCGTAAGCCGGATCTGTTTTGGCAGGTGGTGGGGTTCCGTCAATATGCGCCATGACTTTGTAACCTCTTGCGTGCAACTGAAATAATTTTACCCAGGCTGAATACGTGACCTTTGTGCCGTCGAGGACCCGGACTTTGCGCTGAATGTCAGTTACTGTATACGCGGGATGAAGCGATTTGGCTGGTGTGGTTGCGGTTGGTTGGTCGGTTTGTGGAGGAGTGTTAGATTCAGCCATTGGAGGTGGTTGCAGTGGCAGAGGAATAAAAGGAAGGGCTGCAAAATTTGAACGGAGGGGCTAGTGTGGAGCCTGTGCTCTTGATACCATGTAAACAATTGGATGATCGATGATTGTATTCACAATAGTTGCAGAATATATACAAGGAGTACAACTATAACCTTTCTATTCTATGTAAGGAAAACAATTATTTTAATATCCCACTAAATCAGTAATTGACACCTAAATGACAGCTAATAAAAGCTAATAAAATAATACAATAATTGGTAAATAATCCAAGTTAATACATGCAACAAATAATGTTATACAAGGATAAATAGACCAAGAAAGAAGTTATATTTAGCGATGGCAATATGGGTGGGTTGAGTAACAAAACAAAAGCGTCTGGATCGGATTGTGTTAAGATAGTTTTTGCATTTCTCAACATATTATTGGTTCTGAAATGAACGTCCCTCTTTCACTTAAAAGGTTAATATTTCTCCCTCTAGTTTTGGGTTTTGATTATTTACTACCAGCCACGACCACATTTGTCATTGTATGATTGTAATATTATTTGTTAATAACATTTTTATCTGATGCAGAACGTTTTTGACAAGGATAAGTTTTCAACGGATGATCCTATGGGTGAGGCTGAGATAGATATTGAGCCCTTGGTTTCTGCTGCTAAAGCTTTCGAGAATGGTAACGCCAACGAGTCATCAAAACAATCTGAAAAGGTGACAGAAGGAAAAGACAAATATACCCTCGTGAATAATGATACGATCACAGTGGTGGAAGGAAAAGCGAAGCAAGACATTGCTCTACAACTGCAAAATGTTGAAAGCGGTGAATTGCAAATAGAGATTGAATGTGTGCCTCTAACCCAATAGCAGGTTGACGTATATGACCAAAAATGAACTCTATGGATTGCGATTTGGCGAGTTGTCAAGTTATGGTAAAGTTAAATTTGCTATGGATTTTGCTACCTAAGAATGGTTTGTTTCCCTGTAGGGATTTTATGATATGAATGTGCTACTGAAGGGTGATTAGGGTGATCAATGTTCTTGTGTATGCAGTGTTCATGTGAGTGTATGTCATTTCTTTATATCTGTGCAGCAAATATCATTGCCCATTTAAATCTATATATGATTTTCATTGCATAAGATACACTTATACACAAGATTACAAATGATACATATGTTAATTTTCTCATTTGGTACGCCCAACAAACCTAAACCTATTTTGATGATTTAGTGACATCAAGTTGCTTTGGGTTATTGGATTTGCTTCATAACTAAACTAGGTTGGAAATCTGTGTATTACAACAACTGAATGAATACAATATTAAATTATAGTTAATAATAAAACAATTCTTTAAGATAACATATGATTGAAATTATATGTTTGTAAATATTTTAAATAATAAAACAATAATATTTAATATGAAAAATATATCTTTAAGTAAGTGGAACTAAAAGGGTGAAATTCATTAAAAGAAATAAATAACAAAATATTAAAAACAAATAAAATAGAATAATATGGCTTGTAGAACTAGATAGTTGATAACATAATAGTCATGATTTGTTTAATCAGTACTATTAAAATATAAACTTAATTACTTTATAAAAGTACTTTTTAAAAGGAGAAAGCGGCGCAACTTGTTGCTCGTTTACCTGTGATCACTTTATTGTAAACATTTATCGACCATTGAATAATACTATAAAAGAAAATTATATTTAATGTCATATTTATTGTTGCATGAATAAGAGATAATTATATTAAGAGTAAATTACGCTTTTCGTCCCTGTGGTTGGTGGTTATAACCATTTTCATCCAATAGTTTAAAAACACCCGATTTAACCACTATGGTTTAAGATTTGTCACAATTAAGTCCAAAACACTAACGGCCATCCATTTTTTCCGTTAAGTAGATGTAAAAAGACAATTTTACCCTTGGGCTTATATGTAAAAAAAATGTGCATATATAAATATATCCACACTCACACTCTCTCCCCACTTACCTTCTTCACCCCTTTCCCTTGCCACCGCCACCATCCCTTGCCACCGCCACCATCCCTTGCCACCGCCACCATCCCCTGCCACCGCCACCATCCCCATGCCACCGCCACACCATCCACCATCACGACCCTTATAGATTACCAACCCCACCACCGCAACCGATCTCCGTCGCCGGAGTTATCGAAACCAGTGTAAGTCCGACGGAATCCCCATCTCCACCGCCGATCTCCTCCTCCTACATGCTGTTAGCCCTCAGCTCCGGGTTATCGGCCCCACCGCCGGAGATCACACACAACCCCAAATCTCCACCGGAATCGGAGCAGATTCCACTGGAAAAAAGCGATTTCGAACGAAATTCACTCAAGATCAGAAGCAAAAGATGCACGAATTAGCGGAACGTGTGGGGTGGAAGATGCAAAAGAAAGATGAAGATCTGATTATCAATTTCTGCAACGAAATTGGGGTAGATAAAGGGGTTTTCAAGGTGTGGATGCATAATAACAAGATGACGTTCGCCCGGAAAAAAGACTCCGGCCACCAGCTCGTTGACACTGGATCCTCCGGCGGCGGCACTAGCTCATGCCGTTAACCGAAAGGGTGTGCTCTAGTCTCCATCGCTCATGCCGCCGGAAAAAAATCAGTGATGTTAGGGTAAGGATAGAGAAAGAGGTGTAGAGAGGGAGGTGTATATATATATATATATATATATATATATATATATATATAGATATATAGATATGTGTGTGGGTATTATAGTAACAGTTTTAGTCCAGGGGTATTTTGGTCTTTCTCTAAAAAATTAACGGAGAAATTGGATGGAGTTAACGGTTTGGACTTAATTGTGACAAATCTTAAACCATAGTGGTTAAATCGGGCGTTTTTAAACTATTGGACGAAAATGGTTATAACCACCAAACCACAAGGACGAAAAGCGTAAACTCTTATTAAATTACTTGTTTATTGGTCATTTTGACTATTCAAAATTAACACATGCTTAAATAAATGATTTACCTGCTCTTTTGTGTGTTAACCCATTAAACCAATTACAACCCTTAATATATCATTGATTAATTAAGTCTCTAAATAAAGAGCATAGATGATATCAAGCGCAATTAAGTCTTTTACCCTTCTCCACCACTACTTTTGATATTTGTTAGATCGCATGATTTACTTTTTTTTCTTCTAAAAACTAATTCCATAATTTGAGTGTTTAGATTGAATCGAACCCGTCTCTTCCGGCCTAGCTTCGTTTTCTTACATCTCCGATGGTTATCCTCGTTTGCCTCTCTCTTCCTTTATAAAACACTACCCTTAAATCCCCAGATCCCAACTAGAAACCATTTTATGAATGCGATTTATCTATGTTATATTAAAAATCTACTTGAGTAGGACATGGTTATATTTACATTACTTTTTAAGAGTTTAAGGGGGTAAATTTGTTTTTTTATGAATTAAACTATCTTTAATATAGTTTTCACCCATTTCAATAATGTAATTATAATTGTTGACTTTTAGATAAAGGAAAATTAGATTTTAATAATTCAAACTATTAACTATTGATCAGTATTAATCCTAAATAATAGTTTGACCAGTATAAATGTCACCCCGAAGAAAGGGGTTGGTCGTGACGACTGAATATCAACAAACACAAAAAAACATGCATGTAATAAAATTGAGTTATCGGTTTACACAAACAATAATAAATTAAGTACATTCTATTACAAGTTGACATGTGTATAACTAAGTTATAGACAAAGAACATAGGGTCATTATTGTCTATTCCTCAAAACCATTTTCTTATATGGCTCGTCTAAGTTCGTGTATAGTTTTTTTAAAGTGAGCCTTCATGTGGAAACCAGTCATGTTCCTAAAGTTGTACATCTAATGCTTAGGGAGTCTAATCAAGACTCCCCCTTATGATCAAACAAATACCTTAAAATACATACTTAAAACGTGTCAACATAAAGTTAGAAAGCTCAAGTTTTCATGTAATAAAATTCATAATCACATGTAGATATTTATTAATAATACATTAATATTAGTACACGACATAATATATCATAAACAAGCCTGACCCGAACTTACCCGTCCGAGTGATAAAATAACCCCTAACCATTACTACTAGATTGTTGGGTTAAAATGTGCTCTGCCATGCAAAGTTTAGTTGCACTAATTTGTGACACAACTATTGTGTGCGAGGGATTCCTAAAATAGTACTATACATAAATCACGCGACTTCTAATGGAGTAATGATTGTTCTCCGTTGGGGATAAGAGAAGGTAGTATTGTATCTTAAAATAATAACTAACGAGTATGTATTTCACCCTAAAAGTTTTTAAAGTAAAAAAGGTTTCATGAGACTCACCTGTGAGATGTTCTCAGGATAAAACCTGAAAATTTGAGATGTCACCGACCAGGAGGGTTCCTTGATATGGGAGATGGGTGAGAGGAGTTCAAGGGCTGTTGTTGTAACATCTCGTACTTTCGTTAACTTAAAAGTTAACTATGTTAAATCTTAAGAGGACCTTCACGTTATTTTGGAGATTTATTATACTTAATTTGGGTGATTAACAAATTAATAATAATAACATTATAAATGTTATAATGTTTACTTATTTTTCTAAAATTTAAAGTAATAATAGTCTTAAAAATAATTGTTATTATACTAATAATAATGATATTATTATTATTATTAATGATATTATTAATAATAATATTAATAATAACAATGTTAATGGTAATAATAATAATAATAACAATTACTTATAAAAAATTATTAAATTAAGTACAGGGGGTATTATTGTAATTTATGAAACTTAAAATTTAAGTTTCTAGCATAAAATGATAAACTTTAAACTACAGGGGCCAAATCTGAAAATTTGTTTTAAAACCAGCCCCCCACCCGTCGACCCTTGTACCTCCGGCCACTGCTCCGGTCGTCTCTCCGGCAAGCCACAAACCACCAAATCACTCGAATTCAACTCAATCAAACATTCCCGACACACTCATGTGCAATATTCGAACCCATGCACCCAAAACAATTTAAAATTCGAATCGGTTAGTGCGATCTACAACCAACCCGACCGCCCCACTTAAAAATCGAATCAAATCTGAGTGGAAATTCGATTAATGGACCTAATCAACCAACCTAGAACGCACATCAGTATCGAATATAAAGATCGAACCTTCAATTTCATCTGAAACACATTCAAACACTCATACCCGATTCATTGTTCATCGTGACCTGTTCTTCGTTGGGTTCATTTCCAATTTATCATCATACGGGTAATTACACACACCCACACACTCGATTTCACTTGGGGAATAAAAGCCCCAGGAATTCGCTCGTTATCATAATCGATTGGGGCTTCAATTTGGTCGATTTCAGTTCTAGGGTTCATGGTTATTTGGGGGTTTTTTTTGTTGTGTTTAAAATTAAAGGAAACGGGAGGATACCGCGGCTGTATGCCATTGGTTCACCGGTTCCCGACTCACAATCCAACCTTGAGGTCCCGGGTTCGACCCCGGGCACCCTCAACATTTTTTTGGCCTTTTCAGCCTTTTAAAAATTACAAAAAAGTTCCTAAAAATTATAAAAATCATTTTTATAAACTTTGTTTTTTTTAAATCATCAAACTCATTTTCTGCAATTTTTCTTTAAATTTAAATATTTATAAAACGATATAACATAAAACAATATAAACAATATAACTTGTTTTCTTTAAATATTTATAAACTATTATTTTTTATCAAACATAATGTCACACCCCGACCGACGGCGGAATCATCGGAGCGGACGAGGGAATGATTGATTGTTCATAACACATGGTTGTCTAATAGTGGAAATAATATTAAATTCAGATTACATGATAGAATAAGTACAACATACACAAATACAACAATCGAAACCACAAATAATAATTGACTTTTATTTTAACTAGGTCCGTGTCTTAGATGAGCACGTAGAAGTCCACTATCTTGTTTAACCTGAAATCATGTGAGAAAATAAAGTCAGCTAACGAGTTAGCTGGTGAGTAATCACAGTTTTGAATATACATATAGATTGATTGATTGATCCATCGATTGTAATTCAATTCACAAGGTAATATTAAGACTTATATGGCAACCGCGAAGCATATAGATAAACCGTCACAATATAAACCCCTTGACTTGTCACTTTGCATATAATATAGACTTGCACATAAACACCATAGATTGACTAAATTGCCTCTGGCACAATCACCACTCGACTGTTCATATGGGGTGGGTTATCCAAACCAGTAGATCTACATTGTTGCCAGGATTGATTGATTGATTGAATTAGGGTTCTACTGTCGTCCAGTTTATCACAGTATGTTCACGTAATTGCAAGTAATAACATAACCTGTCTTGAATTGAATTGAAAATGAAATAACAATAGAATATCGTGGTAGAATATATTGTATCACATGATTTCCCCCAAATAGGAAATGATATAAAAAGGGGATATGAATACTCACTTGATTGTTGAGATTGGAATTTGGACGTGATAGTTTTAAACACCAATGATTTCCTTATGATTAACCTAAGGAACGGTGTCTCGAGTTAGAATAATAATGATTTGGGAATTTGGGAATGTATTAGGATTTTTATGGTAGTTTAAATTTATAAATTTTATTCGGTTTGAAATGTCTTGAAATAAACGAATTTATTGAAATGATTATGTCAAGAATTTTAATACATTTTATGCGTGTAAGTTATACATTTATACAATTATTAATAAATTGTATATGTATAATTATATACATAATTATATATAATCAATTAATTATATATAATTATATGTATAATGGTATACATGATTATATGTATATAATACATTTGTACATAAGTGAACATAACTATATATTGTATGTTTAGTATATACACGAGTTATAAATTTGTATACGATTATATAAAACTATATACATGTAATTTAATCAAATAAAAATTGTTTTGATAATTGGATAATATATATACCTATGTATATATTGGATTCACTTATTTATTGTGTATTTATGTATTATACACTAATTATAAATTGGTAGAAACATAATTAGTTATTTTATTTATTTAAAACAAATAAAATAAATGAATAAAATATAAAAATAAATTTCAGAAAGTAGTTGAGTTGTTTTAAAATTTTTAATGCTTGTAAAAACATTTTTAAAATTTTTAGAAATTTTTCAGAATTTTTAAAGGCTTAAAACAGCCTAAAAAAATAATTGGAGGTGGCGGGTCTCGAACCCGAGACCTTCTGTTTGTGGGGGAAGCATGGGAACCGTTGAACCAAAGGCCGTGGCCGCGGTTCTAAAGGGGTTTTAAATCCTTTATACTTTATTTCAGAAGTTTCCCCCAAATCAACATAAACCCTAGATTTGATTTCCCTCCAATTGAACCCCGATTCGATGTTGTTACCCATCGAATTTATGGGGCTTTTATTCCCCTTGAAAAATCGAGTAAATTAATGTGTTCAATTACCTGATTGAGTACTTAATTCGATTATGAACAGATGAAGAACAGCCGCGATCGATGTGAAGATCGATGAGTGGCCAAATCTTGATGAAAATCCAATTAACTTCACAGAAAGCTTCGAATGATGATGAAAACCTAAAGCCCTCTGATATTTCTGGTTAATAGTGTTCGGAACAGGGTTCTCGACTAAGTTGCAGGTCGCGATGAAGGTGACGATCGAATTAGATGTTTCTGTGTGTTTTAGTTGAAATTGAGAGTATGGGTAGGTTCGGGACTGAGAAATGGTTAATAATATGACATCAATTTGATTATTGAAAGTGTTTAAGTGGGTTTATTAGTTGGATTAGAATCCGAGAATAAAGTGAATAATTTAGCCGTTTATTTGACTAATTCAACACGTTTTGTGTTGGAATTCAACATAGATTGGATCCAAGGAAACTTTCGGTGCGATTGTGGGTTCAATTTGATAATTTGTTGGATTTCTTGTCGGGAATTAATGAGTTCGATGTGAAGCTTCGGATTCGATAATTACCGACAATAATGGTGTTTAATGGTTGCATTGAGTTCGAAACTCATCCACAAGTGTATTGGGACCGGTTTTGTGAGTCAAAATGGTGAAATTTGGTCGTTTTCGGCTTCGCCGGAGTTTGGCCGGACTCCCGCCGGCGAGTCGCCGGAAAAACGGGGTATTGACGGGGGGGATGGTTTGGGTTTAAAATTTTACAGATTCGGCCCCTGTGGTTTTAAGTTTAACACTTATGTTTGAAACTTTTGTTTTAAGTTTTATAAATTACAAAACACACCCTTGCACTTGATTTATAAAAAATATATTTTTATAAACAATTGTTATTGTTATTATTATCACTATTGTTATTATTATTATCATCATTATTATTATTATTATTATATTATTATTATTATTATTATTATTATTATTATTATTATTATTATTATTGTAATTATTGTAATCATCAACATTGACGTACAAAAATTTTTAACTTTTATTGAACAAAATACACGATGTTACAGTCTCCCCTGCTTTAGAAAATTTCGTCCCGAAATTTAAATCACGAGGAGGCTGAAATGAAAAGATGAGGGTACTTGGTTTTCATTTGGTCCTCACGTTCCCAGGTGAACTCTGGGCCACGTTTAGACTCCCAACGAACTTTGACAATGGGTATCCGACTGCGTTGAGTTGTTTAACTTCCCGATCCATAATTTCCACAGGTTTCTCAATAAAGTGCATAGATTCATCAATCTGAACTTCGTCGAGTGGAATGTGGAGATTTTCATCGGCAAGACATTTCTTGAGATTCGAAACATGAAACGTCGGATGTATATTGCTGAGCTCTTGAGGTAGTTCAAGCTTGTAAGCCACTTTCCCAATTCGCTCGAGCACTTTGAATGGACCCACGTAACGAGGTGCTAGCTTCCCTTTCTTTCCAAAACGAATCACTCCCTTCCAAGGTGACACCTTAAGAAGTACGAGATCACCGACATTGTATTCCATGGGCTTACGTCTTTTGTCAGCATAATGCTTTTGACGATTTCTAGCAGCGACCAAGTTATCACGGATCTTATGAATTTTGTCGGTTGTTTCTTGTATCAATTCCGGACAGTAATCTGTGATTCACCAACTTCAGACCAGCAGATGGGAGATCGACACTTCCGACCATACAAGGCCTCAAATGGTGCCATCTGGATGCTGGTATGATAACTGTTATTGTATGAGAATTCGATCAACGGAAGATGAGAATCCCACGATCCACCGAAATCAATGACACAAGCCCGGAGCATATCCTCGAGGGTCTGTATCGTTCTTTCAGTTTGACCATCGGTTTGGGGGTGATAGGCTGTGCTGAGATTCAGTTGAGTTCCCAAAGATGATTGAAGACTTTGCCAGAAACGAGAGATAAAACGACCATCGCGATCAGAGATAATATCTAAAGGTACACCATGCCGACTGACTATTTCATTGATGTAAATACGAGCCAATTTCTCGACTCGATAATCTTCCCGAATTGGAATGAAATGAGCCGACTTAGTCAATCGATCAATGATAACCAGATACTATCGTGACCACTAGCGGTACGAGGCAGCTTGGTAATGAAATCCATGGATATGCTCTCCCATTTCCATAATGGAACCTCGGGTTGTACGAGTAATCCAGAGGGACGTTGATGCTCGGCTTTGACTTTGGAACAAGTAAGGCATTTAGATACATACAAGGCTATATCCTTCTTCATGCCGGGCCACCAATATTGGTTCCGAAGATTCATGAACATCTTATCTGCTCCGGATGAATAGAATAGCGAGCCTTGTGAGCCTCATTCAGAATGGTGTTCGAAGATTATCGCGATTCGGAATCCAAAGTCGATTTAGAAAATACAATAGTCCGTCCGACTTGGTTTCCAATTGGAGTTCAGCACCGCATGACATTTCCTCATACATGTTGCCCTCGGTGACTGATTCGTGTTGAGCTTCGAGTATACGGGTTAGGAGGTCGGTTTGAATAGTAATACTTTGAAGCGTAACTTGACCCTTTCGACTTAATGCGTCGGCTACGACATTCGCCTTTCCTGGATGGTAGCGAATTTCACAATCGTAGTCATTAAGTAATTCAACCCATCTTCGTTGTCTCATGTTTAATTCCTTCTGATTGAATATGTGCTGAAGGCTTTTATGATCGGTAAATACAATACACTTGGTGCCGTAAAGGTAGTGCCTCCAAATTTTGAGTGCGAATACCACAGCTCCTAGCTCGAGATCATGGGTTGTGTAATTTTTCTCATGAATTTTGAGTTGTCTTGAGGCATAAGCTATGACTTTGCCTCGTTGCATGAGAACACAACCAAGACCTTGCTTCGAAGCATCACAGTAGACAACGAAATCGTCATTCCCATCGGGGAGAGTCAAGACTGGGGCATCACACAATTTCTGCTTGAGGGTTTGAAAAGCTTTCTCCTGATCGGGTCCCCACACGAAACTCTTGTCCTTATGTGTCAAGGCGGTGAGAGGCACAGCGATCTTTGAGAAGTTTGGAATAAAGCGACGGTAGTAACCGGCTAAGCCAAGGAATGAACGAATCTCGGTAGGAGTTTTGGGTTCTACCCAATTCTTCACTGCCTCAATCTTTGCAGGATCCACGTGAATACCTTTGTCGTTTACGATGTGACCAAGGAATTGGACTTCTTTAAGCCAAAATTCACACTTTGAGAATTTTGCATAAAGCTTTTCCTGTTTCAGAAGTTCAAGGATCGAACGGAGATGATGTTCGTGATCGGATTTTGATTTTGAATAAATGAGAATGTCGTCAATGAAAACGATCACGAATTTGTCCAGATATGGTTTACACACGCGGTTCATTAAATCCATGAACACAGCAGGTGCATTGGTTAACCCGAATGGCATTACTGTAAACTCGTAATGGCCATATCTGTGCGAAAAGCTGTCTTGGGAATATCATTATCGTGCACTCGTAATTGATGATAACCTGAGCGGAGATCGATTTTGGAAAAATGAGAGGCTCCTTGAAGCTGATCAAATAAATCGTCGATCCTGGGTAGAGGATACCGGTTTTTGATAGTAAGCTTATTAAGCTCCCGGTAGTCGATGCACATTCGAAAAGAACCGTCCTTCTTTTTCACAAACAAAACTGGGGCTCCCCAGGGCGAGGAACTTGGTCGAATGAAGCCTTTATCGGAGAGCTCTTGAAGTTGACTAGCAAGCTCTTGCATCTCAGATGGTGCAAGTCGATAGGGAGATTTTGCCACGGGAGTTGCACCAGGTACAAGGTCGATTCGGAATTCAACTTGACGAACAGGAGGAAGACCGGTTAAATCATCGGGAAAGACTTCAGGAAACTCTCGAACAACCGGAATGTCTTCAATCTTCTTAGATTTCTTATTTGCCTTCACGATATGAGCTAAGAAAGCCATGTAATGTTTGCGGAGGTACTTTTGAGCTTGGTGCAGGACATGAGTTTTAATCCCTTGGAAAGCTTTTCCCCGTAAATATTTAAGACACTTCCAGATGCGCGAGGGATCCGGATGATTTTCTCGAAACAGACGACTTCAGCATGGTTCTTTGACAACCAATCCATGCCTATAATGACGTCAAAACTTCCAAGTGGCATCGGTATAAGATCGACAGGAAATTCATGTTCACTAAGTTTAAGGGTATAATTTTGGATGACAGAATCAATTGTGACGGATTTTCCATCAGCTAATTCTACTGTAAACGGTTTCCCTAACTTAGTTCGGGTATTAACAAGCAAAGGTTCAAATTCTAAGGATACAAAACTTTTATCGGCACCGGTATCAAATAAAATTGAAGCATATTGATGATCGATTAGGAACGTACCATTCACCACATCATTGGCAGCCTGAGCTTGTTGGGCATTGATGTTAAAAGCACGCCCTTGTGCTGCGGGTACGGCATTAACGAGCTGAGGACATCGGTTACGGAAATGAGTTGGATCACCGCATTGATAACATGCACGAACTTGAGCAATTGCAGGAGGGTTTGGTTGGACTGGCGCATTTACCAAAGCCTTAGCAGCATTCCTGCATATGTTGAATGTATGGCCAAAACGACCACAACTGGTGCACTGACGACACTTAGCACCAGTAGGATGATGATACTTGCAGATGTTGCATTGTGGAAATGGCCCGGTGTAAGGTTTCTTTGCTGGAGCTTGATTATTCGTGGTTGGTTGATAGGTCGGTGCGACTTGGTTGATTGGAACAGCAGGGGTAATTACAGCAAAATTTTGAGAGTTAGCCTTCCTCTTCCGGTTCCTGGAAGTTTCAGGCTTGTCTTCCTTGGTTGTTTCAGTAGAAGACTTCTCCATTTTCTTCTTGTCACCCTTCCTGGTCAAGGTACCGGCCTTGACATGGTTGTCGGTTAACTGAGCTGCTAGACGGATAGCATCTGCCAAGTTAGTAGGGTTCCTACCCCACACGGTATCCTGAATTTGCATAGGGAGACCACCTATGTACTTCTCGATAGCTCGAGATGAGGGAGTAACTAGATGAGGAACCAGGAGACTCAACTCGTGAAAACGGTTAGTGTAAACCAGATTCTCGCCGCTTTCTTGAGCCAAATCCCAGAATTCAGCTTCTAGTCTTTTGATTCATTTCGTGGGCAGAATTCTCGTGTCATGAGTTCCTTTACTTCAGCCCACGTCAATGCCAGGGCAGCATCAGTGCCACGGGTTCGTTTCTCCCCGTTCCACCAAGTTAAAGCTCTCTTCTGGAAAACACTGGTAGCGTAGCGAACTTTGAGATTTTCAGGACATTCGCTGTTAAGAAACGTGTTTTCAATACTCTCGAACCATTGCAGAAGACCAGTGGCACCTTCGCTCCGCTAAATTTAGTAGGATTGCAGGAATTGAAATGCTTATAAGTACAAGTTTTGGGAGGGTTTGGTGCAGTTGGGTTTTGGACAGTGTTTGATGCAGTTGTGTTTTGGACAGCATTGTTGCCTTGGTTCAAATGAGTAAGCAGTGTTGGGATAACCGCTGCAACTTCACGTGCCACCATAGCAGCAATCTTGCGGCCAGAGCTTCTAGGTCGGGAGCGGTTTGACGAGAAGACATGCTGTATAATAAGGAACGAAGAAACCTCTATGAGTAACGGGTAATTGTTTTTAAAACTTTTCAAAATAATAAAATCGTTAATGAGATTGTTTAAAACAACAATGAGAGGTTAGGAGTGTAAACGTTCGGTTCGCAAACCAAAACGAATACGTTGACTTATCAAAGTATTTGTGTCCAGCACGAGGACATGCGTACCTATAAGCGAATACTCATCTCGAGGGTTCCCAGGTAAGGTAATCAAGTTGTATGAAATACCTTGCCTAGACAGAACACCTTAAGATACAGATATCCCACTCTTCCAGCATTGCATGTTCTCGGTCGTGTGACACGGACTTTGACGAGATTTGAAAACCATGAATAACAATCGAGTTTTGGAGTTTGAAATCACTTGAATTAGACACACAATGCCTTAGAATATGAGTTAAGTTTCGTGTGTATATGATAGACTCAAAGTGTATGAAACATAATCAGGTATAAACATGTAAAGCACATACAATCCTACCTAAGCATATAAAATACATGAGAGGACTCATGTGTAAAGGTCCTTAGTTATAGTCTAGGTCATTCCATTTCTAATAACCTAATTCCCTATAACCATGGCTCTGATACCAATCTGTCACACCCCGACCGACGGCGGAATCATCGGAGCGGACGAGGAATGATTGATTGTTCATAACACATGGTTGTCTAATAGTGGAAATAATATTAAATTCAGATTACATGATAGAATAAGTACAACATACACAAATACAACAATCGAAACTACAAATAATAATTGACTTTTATTTTAACTAGGTCCGTGTCTTAGATGAGCACGTAGAAGTCCACTATCTTGTTTAACCTGAAATCATGTGAGAAAATAAAGTCAGCTAACGAGTTAGCTGGTGAGTAATCACAGTTTTGAATATACATATAGATTGATTGATTGATCCATCGATTGTAATTCAATTCACAAGGTAATATTAAGACTTATATGGCAACCGCGAAGCATATAGATAAACCGTCACAATATAAACCCTTGACTTGTCACTTTGCATATAATATAGACTTGCACATAAACACCATAGATTGACTAAATTGCCTCTGGCACAATCACCACTCGACTGTTCATATGGGGTGGGTTATCCAAACCAGTAGATCTACATTGTTGCCAGGATTGATTGATTGATTGAATTAGGGTTCTACTGTCGTCCAGTTTATCACAGTATGTTCACGTAATTGCAAGTAATAACATAACCTGTCTTGAATTGAATTGAAAATGAAATAACAATAGAATATCGTGGTAGAATATATTGTATCACATGATTTCCCCCAAATAGGAAATGATATAAAAGGGGATATGAATACTCACTTGATTGTTGAGATTGGAATTTGGACGTGATAGTTTTAAACACCAATGATTTCCTTATGATTAACCTAAGGAACGGTGTCTCGAGTTAGAATAATAATGATTTGGGAATTTGGGAATGTATTAGGATTTTTATGGTAGTTTAAATTTATAAATTTTATTCGGTTTGAAATGTCTTGAAATAAACGAATTTATTGAAATGATTATGTCAAGAATTTAATACATTTTATGCGTGTAAGTTATAATTTATAAATTTATTAATAAATTGTATATGTATAATTATATACATAATTATTATAATCAATTAATTATATATAATTATATGTATAATGGTATACATGATTATATGTATATAATACATTTGTACATAAGTGAACATAACTATATATTGTATGTTTAGTATATACACGAGTTATAAATTTGTATACGATTATATAAAACTATATACATGTAATTTAATCAAATAAAAATTGTTTTGATAATTGGATAATATATATACCTATGTATATATATTGGATTCACTTTATTTATTGTGTATTTATGTATATACACTAATTATAAATTGGTAGAAACATAATTAGTTATTTTATTTATTTAAAACAAATAAAATAAATGAATAAAATATAAAAATAATTTCAGAAAGTAGTTGAGTTGTTTTAAAATTTTTAATGCTTGTAAAAACATTTTTAAAATTTTTAGAAATTTTTTCAGAATTTTTAAAGGCTTAAAACAGCCTAAAAAAATAATTGGAGGTGGCGGGTCTCGAACCCGAGACTTCTGTTTGTGGGGGAAGCATGGGAACCGTTGAACCAAAGGCGTGGCCGCGGTTCTAAAGGGTTTTAAATCCTTTATACTTTATTTCAGAAGTTTCCCCCAAATCAACATAAACCCTAGATTTGATTTCCCTCCAATTGAACCCGATTCGATGTTGTTACCCATCGAATTTATGGGGCTTTTATTCCCCTTGAAAAATCGAGTAAATTAATGTGTTCAATTACCTGATTGAGTACTTAATTCGATTATGAACAGATGAAGAACAGCCGCGATCGATGTGAAGATCGATGAGTGGCCAAATCTTGATGAAAATCAATTAACTTCACAGAAAGCTTCGAATGATGATGAAAACCTAAAGCCCTCTGATATTTCTGGTTAATAGTGTTCGGAACAGGGTTCTCGACTAAGTTGCAGGTCGCGATGAAGGTGACGATCGAATAGATGTTCTGTGTGTTTAGTTGAAATTGAGAGTATGGGTAGGTTCGGGACTGAGAAATGGTTAATAATATGACATCAATTTGATTATTGAAAGTGTTAAGTGGGTTTATTAGTTGGATTAGAATCCGAGAATAAAGTGAATAATTTAGCCGTTTATTTGACTAATTCAACACGTTTTGTGTTGGAATTCAACATAGATTGGATCCAAGGAAACTTTCGGTGCGATTGTGGGTTCAATTTTGATAATTTGTTGGATTCTTGTCGGGGAATTAATGAGTTCGATGTGAAGCTTCGGATTCGATAATTACCGACAATTAATGGTGTTAATGGTTGCATTGAGTTCGAAACTCATCCACAAGTGTATTGGGACCGGTTTTGTGAGTCAAAATGTGTGAAATTTGGTCGTTTTCGGCTTCGCCGGAGTTTGGCCGGACTCCCGCCGGCGAGTCGCCGGAAAAAACGGGTATTGACGGGGGGGGATGGTTTGGGTTTAAAATTTTACAGATTCGGCCTCTGTTGTGTTTGTAAGTTAACACTTATGTTTGAAACTTTTGTTTTAAGTTTTATAAATTACAAAACACACCTTGCACTTGATTTATAAAAAATATTATTTTTATAAACAATTGTATTGTTATTATTATCACTATTGTTATTATTATTATCATCATTATTATTATTATTATATATTATTATTATTATTATTATTATTATTATTATTATTATTATTATTATTATTATTATTGTACTTATGTAACATCAACATTGACGTACAAAAATTTTAACTTTTATTGAACAAAATACACGATGTTACACATAAAGCGTCTCTGATTTGTCAAAAGAAAAACTAACAAATTAATTTTCTAAATTAATTGTTCCATTGATCATTAATTATTTACTAATTGTTATTTTCACTCTTTAACATTATAGTTGGTATTTTATAAAATCACCAAAGATGATCTAAATCTTTCCAAATCATTTTCATTTCTTTTAGTCACTTAAATAATTAAATAATTTTAATTAATTATTATATAATTAATTAATAAAATTAATTATTTGTTTTTCCCACACTTTAATATTAAATCAAACGGTTACGCGTATTGATACATTCATTTCTATTAAATTCTAAACATAATTACTTTCAATAAATTCATCTTATTTATTTCAAGACATTCAAACTAAATAAATTACTTAAACTACCATTCAAAACCCAATGGAAACCCTAATACATTCCAATTCTCATATTATTATTATTATTAATCGTTGGTTTCTAACCTATCACGTCCAAATTCTAATCTCATCAATCATGTGAGTATTCATATATCCTTTTTATATCATTTCTTATTTGGGGGAAATCATGTGATACACTATCAATCATGATATTCTATTGTTATTTCATCCTAAATTCAATTCAAGACAGGTTATGTTATTACTTGCAACTATGTGAACATACTATGATAAACTGAACGGCAGTAAGAATCTTAATACAGTCAATCAATCAATCCTGGTATCAATGGTAGATCTACTGGTTTGGATAACCCACCCCATATGAATAGTCGATTGGTGATTCTGCCAGAGGCAAATAGTCAATCTATGGTGTATGTGTGCAAGTCTATTATATGCAAGTGTCAAGTCAAGGGGTTTATATTGTGTCGGTTTATCTATATGCTCCGCTATTGCATTATAAGTCTTAACATTACCTTGTGAATTGGATTATTCTCAATCAAACAATCAATCTATATGTATATTCAAAACTGTGTTTACCCACCGTTTAGTTTTTAGCTGACTTGTTACTTTTCACATGATTTCAGGTTAAGCAAGTTAGTGGACTTCTACATGCTCATTTAAGACCCGGACTTAGTCAAATAAAAGACAACTACTATTTATGACTTCAACTGTTGTATTTGCATATGTTAAATTCATGCTATCTTGTAATCTGATTTTAATATTATCTCATTATTAGACGATCATGTGTTATGAACAATCAATCATTCCCTCGTCCGCTCTGATGATTCCGTCGTCGGTCGGGGTGTGACAGTTGTAGGGTCTTGAAATGATGAGAATTAGCTTGACTTGAGAGATGATGTTGCTTGAGTTGGGTTGATTTTAAAGAGCTTCCAAGTGCTGGAACTTAAGTGTTATTGAGTGCTCTTGAATGCTTAGAATGGTAGGATATGATGTGTTTCTATGTGAGAGTTGTAAGGAGGACTAGAGAGATTAAGAGAATGAAGTGAATGAGTAAAATGAGTTGTGTTAGGATGTTTGAGGAGGGTGTTCCAGTCATGAATGGGTTTAAGGGTGGTGGTATGGGTCCCAAATCTTGATTATTGCAAGATTATACTTGAATTTGGTGAGATATTGGTCAAGATTACAAGTTAACTAAGATTTTGCATGGATAAGCTTACGGGTATTGGGTGGATGGGTGGTGACATGAGTACACATTTGTTTAAATAATTCAAGTTAGTTTTTTATATAAGTGTTAGTGAGTTTTTATAAAATGCAAGGCTTGTTTATACTTGTTTAGGTAGGCAACTTAGACGTGTTTGTATGAATTTTAATATATATATATATATATATATATATATATATATATATGGTGTATGTGTGTATCGTGAGGTATATATGTGTGTCGTAGATATATATGTATATGAGTGTGTGTTGGGTTTGTATTTCATATATGTATGTATGGTGTGTCATGGGTGGTTGTGTGCATGCATGTAATAAGATTATATAAGTATTGTAATTAGTTTTTGTCTTATTGGAAGATTTTTTAGGGTAAAATAGGATATTATAGGATTAACCATCTAGATTTAATAAAATATGATTTGACTTTATATAAATTTAATTTATCCGTGTTTTAGTATATTGAATTAAATATTTAAAAGTTAACATATTATTTAATAATTAGTTGGTGTAATAAGTTGTTATATTTTAATAAAAATGTGGGTCTTTCAAGCTTTTATATATTTATGAGCTTTTAACTTATGGGTTTAATAATTGTTATTTAATTTAAGTGTATTATACTTTATAATTTACATAGTTACGCTTGTTAGATTTTGCCGATTATCTTAAGTTATATTAATGTTATGGGTCGTTTAGTTATGATTGGCGTTAATTTGACATCGATGATAAATTTTAGGTTTTATTGATGTTGGACTTTTATGTATTATTTTTATTTAATTCGGTCAAATTTACTTTGGTTTGTGGGCCAAGGTCCATTCAAGTTTTAGTGAATTCTAAGCCTATTAAGTTATTAGGTCCAAGGCCCATATCAGTTTGATGGGTCAAAGCCCATTATAGTTTGTGGGCCGTGAGAGTTTCTATTTTTTTCGTTGCTTGTGACAATGTATGTGACATGACGCCTTACATAAATTAAATAAAAGATACAAATATACAAGTCAATTTTTACGTCTATTTGTCTCTAAGCTACTCAACCAACGACAAAAACATTACGTGAATACCTTCAAAGATTTTCTATGAAAAGGAATGGAGTAACATATTTATATTTTAATTATAACTATGTTATACGTCACGTCACGAACCACGTCACGAGCCACGTCACGTGATACGTTATACAAAACTAACATAGTTAACAAAGAGTTAGACTGTGACTGTTGTTGGTAACAAATTTAAAAGTTAGGATTAATATTTGTCAAATTATTAGTTGAGATTAATATTGACCAATAGTCAATAGTTTGGATTATTAAAATCCAATTTTTCTTAAATAAATTTTCCTCCATGATTTTAAATGGTTATAACCTTTCATATATTATTATTTTTTTAAAAACACAGCAATAAAACAAGTATTTTATTCTCTTTAATTCGAGTATGCATTAATATATATTCTTTTACCTTAAAAATTACATTTTTTGCTCTACGTCTTATCATGTGGCACCTCTCTAGCTACAAATTAAATATCATCTTTATGTTATATCTTTTTATATAAAGTTAAAATGAGATCTAATAGTGCCAATCATGTGCTGAGACAAATTTACAAAGTTGGTATGCATGCCCTTGTTCCTAGGTTTGGTTTTGTATCCTTTTGCTGTCAGTGCATCACGTGTTTGCTCCCACATATCTCCCAACATGCCTCTCCAAATATGTAAAAACATGTTAAAGTAAGTAAAATATACGTACTTTTTTACTCAATCATTTTTCTTTGCATCTAATTCCTAATTATAATTATAAGTATGATAAAGGTTTGAAAGTTTCAAACTATTTTAAAATGTTCAAATTCCAAAGTGCTTGACCATATAACATAGTTTTCTTTGAATAAGGCGATAAGCAATCTATACATTAAATTTGTAGTCATAAATTACTAAAGTATATGATTATTATATACATTTCAAAAGCATGTAGCAAACTCTTAAACATATGATATGATGCAAGTTATTTATGCCTAATCTTCTTTTGACTTTTAGGGGTTCTTTGATTACGCTGACTAAGTAAGATCTGACTGAGTCAGAAGCTGACCCAGTTAGAAGTTCTGACTGGGTAAGCATCTGACTGAAACTTGACTGTTTGATTTACTATCTGACTGCCTCTGCTATTTACATATCAACCTTTTTATCAAGTAAACCTTCATAATTCCGTTATCACTTGGTTGTTTTTACACATAAACCTCCTATAGACCCTAATTTTGACCCAAATCCCAAATAAAAAAAATTACTTTCATCATTAAATTTCTCTGTATACCAATATCCATCGTGAAATTTCTCTGTATACCAATTTCTCTATATACTTGTTACCTAATGATCAAACCAACAAATCCTTATTTCAACTAAACAAAAACAGATATCAAAAACACCAAGGGGGGTTGCGGGTCGCCTGCACTGCAAGAGGTCGAAGATGCGCCAGTGGGTTGTGGCCGATGGTTGTGCGCTGGTGGGATGTGGCCGATGGTTGTGCGTCGTGGTTGTGGCGATGGTTGTGGTTGTCGCCGAGGGGGGTTGCGGGTCGCCGAGGGGGTTGTCGTTGGTGCTGTGGCTGTCATCGGTGCTGTGGTTGTCGTCGAGGGGGTTGCCGCCAGTCGCCGGGGGGTTGCGGGTCACCGGTGCTGTGGCTGTCGCCGGTCGCCGGTGCTGTGGCTGTGGGTGTCGTTTCTTCAAACTGGTGTTATGGCTGTGGGTGTTGTTTCTTCAAGAGGCGCATGGGGGTTGTGGCTTAGGTCTGGGTCAGCTTATTAATTTCTTAGGTCCGGGTCAGCTTGAGGAGACTCGGTCAGATTAGGGGGAATAGAAATCAAAACGGTCAGCCGGGTCAACCCAGTCAGCACAAATCAAACATCCCCTTAGTTTCTTTTGTTTTCTAACATGTAGTATGAGTTAGTTTTCTTTCGTTACAGCGCCTCAAGTTTAGATGCATATACATTTTATATCTAATAGTTATGTATATGTTTCTTAAAGCATTCATGATTTTTTATTTAATTTTTGTTTTTTCTTATAAGTTTTAAAAGTTAGTGTTTTAAAAAATTCGGGTAAATTTAAACGGCGTTATGCGTCAGAATGCACAACTCTCATAGTACAAACTTACAAGCCCTTAAAACTCATTTACAATTTACTTTTGCTTGATCATAGCTACAACTATAAGTAAAGTGAGACCATTAAAAATTTTATGTTCGAATGTCAATAATAATTCACAATCTCAAAACATACTGATTAACAAAATTAAATTTGACATAAATAATTATGCGTAAATTAATTTATAAAATATATATTTAAAAGTTATAGCTAGAGTAAGAGAAAAGAAAATAATAAACGAATCAACATTTTAAATAAGCTCTAAGAACTTGTACCATTGTACTTGATGAACGAGTTTCCATCAAAGTTTCAAAGTTAATTTTCATGGTTGGTTGTCTTTTACTTAACAGAGTGTCTTAATACTGGTTCTTACTATTTTAACATTCACCAATTTGTGATTTTTTTATGATGGCTTAAAAATAATATAAATATTATATTGATGAATCCCATTAAATTAAATATAAAAAAATATTACGTTAAGCATATCTTATCCGTTATTTGTATTCGTTGAACCTTATTTAAGTTTTCACATCAAATAAATTTCTCTTTTTTGCAGATAAAATTAATTTACTTTATATGACATTTCAATAGTATATTAGAAATCAATACATGTGTTGCATTCACGTCTTAAGGACATGATTTTTATCTAGGGTTATGTTGGGGACGCCGCAACTTTTTTTTGGGGAGAAACCAGACCTAACCGTCATGGTTAGGCCAAAACGTGAGGGTTTGAAACCTACACGTCATGGCTAGATCTAAACATCACCTCATGTCTGACTCCTGACAAAAGTACACAATAAAGAGGTATGAGTTTGAAACAAAAGGTCACGGTTTGCCCTAACCGTGATGGTTAAGCTACGAGGTAAGTTGATGTCGATAGAAAGTTGACAGAAAGTTCCAAGAAACCCGGGTACCTGCTGTAACACCCGCCTCCCAGGGCTTAATGTGGGGAGTGTTACGTATTGGATATACAGAACACATAGGAATTATAGAGTATACAACGGAAGTCTAACTTTAATTATACATCAAAAGCGTATAATACATCTGTTATAATAGATAATACCATTACATCAGTTTAACTATACTAGAGATCCAAATCTTCAATAACATTCTAGAACTTTATTTTTTCATAAACTAGCTCGTAATCTTCAATTCCTGCAATCACTTGGCACCTAGGATGTGTGTCCATAAAATAGAAAACATTTGGGACTCAACATAAAGCTTGTGAGTTTATAAACATGGTATTCTTCAAAATTCAAAACATGTTATTATTGACTACTGCATCAAGCAGATACAGCCATGACAAACAGATAGGAACAGAGTAAGTACAGTATAAATTCACATAACCAGGCCATGTATACAAAACTTCACTGGCTAAAGCAGAATCATACAAACAGCCCTCAAGCATCTATCAAGTATTGCCACATATCATAGATGCTATTGATAGTCAATTCTACAATTATTACCAGTTATCAGAATATCACATTCCGTTTTAGAAATAGTTCAGAGGAACTCACATCAATCAATCAAGTCAGTGATATCGTCTGCTCAGGTTCACTGCTATCAGGTATTATCTTATAGGCACAATAACATTATTTAAGCTATATTTTAGCTAGTAATAATTTTACGGATGATTCGTTATCTTTTCTATTGTTGGTTTTATTCGGGCACTTTTTTTTATTCTATGCAACCCTTTGGTACAACACTTACTAGTTGGCATAACTCGGGCGTTTTCATCATACCCGAGCCAACCCTCGGGGTTACCCAATACCTTCCCTAATGATAACCTTAAAGTCTAATAATAATATAATAACAATAATAATAACTACAACACTAAAAATAACAAATAATAATAATACTAACTATAACAATAAAATAACAACTATAATAATAATAACTATAAAGATGATAATTATAATAATATTAATAATAACTATATTAATACTAATACCTACAATGATAATAATAATAATAACGACTATAATAGTAATTAAACATAACCTTAAATAATGGCGTACCTGAAAACTATCTACGACAATTTGATGTAGAGTCTCCCCTACTCGTGCTCCTAGTCGCGCTCCTACTCGAGTACCAAAACGACTACTAGCAACACCCAACGGGGTATTGAGAACTCGGGATTCTCTTTATATTAGAGCGTTCCCAAGAAAACTTATATTCTAAATTCAAACTTAAGGTTACTATTTATAGAGTTATTAGGCAACTCTATTTCTTAAAAGTAGCGATGTGGGATGAAGTACAATAAAGTTTCGATGGGATGCACTACAATGAATTGCAATTGAATTGTTTTGAGTAATATTTTATTATTATATTATTATATTATTATAATTAATTTAGCTGCTTAACTCGTTTTTCTCTTATAACTTTTAATGCATAACGTTTCATAAAATATCAAATATGTTGCTGTGACGAGCTTATTTTTCTCTACGAGTCAAGCTAAGTTTTGTCAAAAAATGGAGCATGTTCGAATATAATATATTATTATTATATTCAAACGGTCTCTTATAACATAAAAATTTCATCTAAAACTTCAAATTTTAAATAGACAATTTACTCATTACCTACTCGTTGACAATATATGAAATATGAAGTTCATATGACCCAAACGCTCGGTTTGTTACATTCTCCTCCCCTTAAAAGAATTCCGTCCTCGAAATTCGAAGGTTACTCGAACAGTTGAGGATATTTGACTTTCATTTCTTCTGCTAGTTCCCAAGTCTTCTCGGGTCCTTTCTGTCCTTGCCACTGAACCAATACTAGTGGAATTATTTTCTTCTTAATTTTCGTTCTTGAGAATCAAGGATCTTTATCGGTTTTTCAGTAAAGTTTAATTTCTCGTCTATTTGCACGTCCTCTAATGGCATTGCTTGAGTCAGATCTGCCAAACACTTCCTTAGGTTCGATATATGAAAAGTATCGTGAATACCTTTCAAAGTTTCAGGTAATTCTAGCTTGTATGCAACTGGACGAATTCTTGCGATGATTTTGAACGGTCCAATGTACCTGGGACTTAACTTCCCGCGTTTACCGAATCACATTATTCCTTTCCATGGTGAGACTTTCAACATCACATAGTCTTCTTCTTGAAATTCTAAAGGTCTCCTTCGGTTATCTACTAACTTTTCTGTCTATCCTGAGAAGCCTTATTCGTTGTCTGATGTTGGATTTTCTCAGTTGTCTCGAGAATAATTTCGGTTTTGGTCAACTGATCATCCCCTACTTCTGTCCAACAGATGGGAGTTCTACACTTCCTACCATATAAGGCTTCAAATGGTGCAGCCTTAATGCTGGAATGGTAGCTGTTGTTATAAGAAAATTCAATCAAAGGCAAGTGATCATCCCAACTACCTCCAAAATCAATCACGCAAGCACGCAACATGTCTTCTAAAGTTTGAATTGTTCGCTCACTCTGACCATCGGTTTGAGGATGATATGCAGTGCTTAAACTGATTTTGGTTCCAAGTTCCTTTTGGAAACTTGTCCAGAATCTGGAAGTGAATCGGCTATCTCTATCGGAGATAATGGATAAGGCACTCCGTGCTTACTTACTATTTCATCAATATATCTTGGCTAGTTTTTCTATTGGAGAGCTCTCACTTATGGGTAGAAAATGTGCTGACTTGGTTAGCCTATCAACCAAGACCCATACAACATTATATCCTTTTCGTGTTCTTGGAAGTTTCGTGACAAAATCCATGGTCACTCTATCCCATTTTCATACTGGCAACTCTAACTGTTGTAACTGACCAGCTGGTTTTTGATGTTCAATCTTAACTTGCAGATATGTTAAGCATTTCTCAACGTACTGGGCTATGGATCTTTCATATTAGGCCACCAGTAGTGATTTAGAATATCTTTATACATTTTGTTTGCTCTAGGATGCATTGTGTATTTGGACTTGTGGGCTTCATCTAATACTTTATCCTGAATACCGCCAAATTTTGGGATCCAAATTCTCTGACCAAATCGTAGGACTCTATCCACTCCTTGAGTCAATAATTTCTGGACCCATCATTCTTTCAGACTGAATATTCTCATCTCTCAGCGCTTCAGTTTGAGCATTCTTGATTTGGTCTTTCCAGTCAAGCTTGACATCTATCTTTAATGCTTTTACCCTAATCGGTTTAACTCTTTCTTTTTGACTGAGAGCATCCGCGACTACGTTAGCCTTTCCTGGATGGTATTGATTTCACAATCATAGTCATTAAGAAGTTCCATCTACATTCTTTGCCTCATGTTAACATCTTTTGATTAAAGATATGTTGTAGCTCATATGGTCTGAGTACATCACACACTTAATACCATACAAGTAATGTCACCAAATCTTTAAGGCAAACACTATGGCACCCAATTCAAGGTCGTACGTAGTATAGTTCTTTTCATGAATTTTTAGTTGTCGTGATGCATAGGCCATAACCTTGTCACGTTGCATCAACACACAACCTAAACCATTATATGAGGCATCACAGTATATTGCAAAGTCTTCATTACTATCTGGTAATGAAAGTATAGGAGCACTACTAAGCTTTTGTTGTAGAAGGTTGAAAGCTTCTCTTGCTTTGGTCCCCAGTCAAACTTTGCATTCTTTCGAGTCAAAGATGTTAAAGGGGTAGCAATCTTGGAGAAGTCTTGAATAAACCTTCTATAGTATCCTGCTAATCCCAAAAAGCTCCTAATCTCACTGGGATTCTTCGGTGATTCCCATTTCATCACAGCTTCTATCTTAGCTGGATCTACTTGTGTTCCCTTCTCATTTATTACGTGACCAAGGAATTGAACTTCTCTTTTCCAAAAGTTACATTTAGAGAATTTTGCATAAAGCTTTTCTTGTCGAAGGGTTTCTAGAACCATTTTCAGATGTCTAGCGTGATCATCTTGGTCCTTAGAATAAATAAGTATGTCGTCTATAAAGACAATGACAAACTTATCCAAGTATGGCTTACAAACTCTATTCATCAGATCCATGAATGCTGCATGAGCATTGGTTAGTCCAAAAGACATAACCAAAAATTCATAATGTCCATAACGCGTCCTAAATGCGGTCTTAGGAATGTCTTCCTCGCGCACTTTCAACTGATGATAACCTGATCGAAGATTAATTTTTGAAAAGTAGTTGGCTTCTTGAAGTTGATTAAATAAATCATCTATTCTTGGTAAATGATACTTGTTCTTAACAGTTAACTTGTTTAATTCTAGATAATCAATGCACATACGCATTGAACCATCTTTCTTTTTGACGAACAATACTGGCGCTTCCCAAGGTGAGGAACTCGGTCTAATAAACCATTTTTCTAAGAGTTCGTCAATTTGCTTCATAAGTTCTTTCATCTCTGAAGGGGCTAGGCGATAAGGAGCCTTCATGATTGGTTTAGCACCAGGTACTAAATCAATACGAAATTCTATCGGACGATAAGGTAGAAGTCCTGGTAAATCTTCTGGAAACACGTCTGGGAATTCGCACACTACAGGTATTTCATTCATCTGCATTTTCTTTTTAGCATCTACCATACATAAGAGAAAGGCTATGAATCCTTTCGAATATATTTCACTGCCTTCATTGCTGAGATGATACTAGTCTTGGGGTTTCCATAACTTCCATGAATTAGTAGCTTTTCCCCATCTGGCTTACGTACAGTCATCGTCTTATGTTCACAGTCAAGCCGAGCATAATTCTTATTCAACCAGTCCATCCCAAGAATAACATCATATTCACTTAAAATGGTCGGCATTAAGTTTACAGAGAATTCGGTGTTAACTAAGGTGATAACACAATCCCTAAAGATTTGACTTATCTATCTCGCTCACCACTGGCAGTTTCTACAATATATGCACATTCTAGAGTTTGTGGTACTAAGTTCAAATAAGGTACTAAGGCAGTTGAAATGAAACTTCTATTGCACCAGTTTGAAATAAAACTCTAGCATATATGTTGTTAATGAGAAACGTACCAGCTATGGTTTCATCTCCAGCTTCTTTTAACACATGCACTCGACCCTTGGACTTGTTCTGATTCTCCGTAGGTTGTGCTTGTGGAGGGTTCTTGCAATCACTTCGGAAATGTCCATACTCCCAACAGTTAAAGCATCTAATTTTCGGGCAGTTCTTTCATGAATGATCATTTGTTGGACATTCAAGACATATGGAATCTTGATACTTTCTCCAAGACTCATTTTTATCGTTCCTCCACGGTTTGTTGACACGGTTCCCTTCATTTCGTGTGATCTTTCTGTCCTTTCTTGGCATCTGGTTTCCATCCTCATTTCTCTTTCTTTTGTTTTATCAGTCATTATGCCTTCTTCTTCATATGCAATGTCACTTAATGCGATTGCAGACTTATAGGTTTTTGGGGCAGACATTTTAACTAATTGTCGAATATGAGGGGGTAACCCCTGCACGTATCTTTTTACGCGCTTTGCTTCAGGTGTTACATGCTTAGGAAGCAGTCGAGCCATCTCATCAAATTTGGTCGTGTACTATCGATGTGTCATGGCTCCTGCTTGTAGTTGTAAGAATTCTCTTTCAATTTTGGTCCCTTTCAACTTCAGGACAAAATTTTTCATCACCAGCTCCTTCAGTTCATTCCAGGTTAAAGTAGTAACAACTACAGGTCCTTTAGCTTGTTTAACATTATCCCACCAAAACAATGCCTCAGACCTAAATGAGTGAGTGGCATACATGACAGCTTGCGTGGCTGTGCATCCACTAATTTCAATAACAGCTTCCATCTCATGGATCCACTGAAAAGTGGCCATGGCATCTCTTTTGCCATCAGATATTGGAGGTTCATATCCCTTGAAAGCTTGTAGGAACATCCCTGCTTAGGTTCAGTTTCTATAGCAGCATCACCATTACTATTGGTGTTATTTATACGATCATCCTGCCCATTACCACCATTGCTCACGTACCCTCCAGAGGCGTTCATAACCTCGGCTATAATAGTTAGCAAAGCATCTCTAATTATGCCAGCTACAGCTGCTTGGAATTGTGGTCCAGCAAATTGCTGTGACTCATATTCAGCATGATGAAAATTTTCATAATCATCATTTGTAGATGACATGATTTGCCTTCTACTACCAGGAGGCCTACCACGACCCCTACCATGAGTATTTCCTCTTCTTGGCATAGTCAAATCCTACATGAGGGAGTAGGTATTTAGTATTCACATGATGGATTATGATTCAGAAATAATAGTATTAATAGATAAGAAACAACAGTGGCCAGGTGTCATTGCTCATCTATTGCAATTATAATGTTCTAGCCATTATCCTCCATGATTCAACAAAACCCATTACCCAATACCTATGCAATTAATCAAATTATCTTAAAGCATCCTTCTTAGTTTAAGTCTAGATACTATCTTTGCACTTAGTTCACTTAAACTACGGCTTTGATACCAACTTGTAACACCCGCCTCCCAGGGCTTAATGTGGGGGGTGTTACGTATTAGATATACAGAACACATAGGAGTTATAGAGTATACAGTTGAAGTCTAACTTTAATTATACATCAAAAGCGTATAATACATCTGTTATAATAGATAATACCATTACATCAGTTTAACTATACTAGAGTTCCAAATCTTCAATAACATTCTAGAACTTTATTTTTTTCATAAACTAGTTCGTAATCTTCAATTCCTGCAATCACTTGGCACCTAGGATGTGTGTCCATAAAATAGAAAACATTTGAGACTCAGCATAAAGCTTGTGAGTTCATAAACATGGTATTCTTCAAAATTCAAAACATGTTATTATTGACTATTGCATCAAGCAGATACAGCCATGACAAACAGATAGGAACAGAGTAAGCACAATATAAATTCACATAACCAGGCTATGTATACAAACTCCACTGGCTAAAGCAGAATCATACAAGCATCCCTCAAGCATCCTATCAAGCATTGCCACATATCACAGATGCTATTGATAGTCAATTCTACAATTATTACCAGTTATCAGAACATCACATCCCATTTTAGAAAATAGTTCAGAGGAACTCACCTCAATCAATCAAGTCAGTGATATCGTCTGCTTAGGTTCACTGCTATCAGGTATTATCCTATAGGCAAAATAACATTATTTAAGCTATATTCTAGCTAGTAACAATTTAGGGATGATTCGTTATCTTTTTCTATTTGTTGGTTTTATTCGGGCACTTTCTTTTATTCTATGCCAACCCTTTGGTACATCACTTAATAGTTGGCATAACTCGGATGTTTTCATCATACCCGAGCCAACCCTCGGGGTTACCCAATACCTTCCCTAATGATAACCTTAAATTCTAATAATAATAATAATAACAATAATAATAACTACAACACTAAAAATAACAAATAATAATAATACTAACTATAACAATAAAAATAACAACTATATATAATAATAACTATAAAGATGATAATTATAATAATATTAATAATAACTATATCAATACTAATACCTACAATGATAATAATAATAATAACGACTATAATAGTAATTAAACATAACCTTAAACAAGGGCGTACCTGAAAACTATCTACGACAATTTGATGTAGAGTCTCCCTTACTCGCGCTCCTAGTCGCGCTCCTACTCGAGTACCAAAACGACTACTAGCAACACCAACGGGGTATTGAGAACTTGGGATTCTCTTTATATTAGAGCGTTCCCAAGAAAACTTATATCCTAAATTCAAACTTAAGATTACTATTTATAGAGTATATTAGGCAACTCTATTTCTTAAAAGCAGCGATGTAGGATGAAGTTTAAATAAAGTTTCGATTAGGGATACAGTACAATGAATTGCAATTGAATTGTTTTGAGTAATATTTTATTATTATATTATTATATTATTATAATTAATTTAGCTGCTTAACTCGTTTTTCTCTTATAACTTTTAATGCATAACGTTTCATAAAATATCAAATATGTTGCTGTGACGAGCTTATTTTTCTTATGAGTCAACCTAAGTTTCGTAAAAAATGGAGCAGGTTCGAATATAATATATATTATTATATTCAAACGGTTTCTTATAACATAAAAATTTTATCTAAAACTTCAAACATTAAATAGACAATTTACTCATTACATACTCGTTTGACAATATATGAAATGCGAAGTTCATATGACCCAAACGCTCGGGTTGTTACACCTACCACTTTGAACCGTCACGGTTAGGCCAAACCGTGACGGTTTCTTGTCCAGATTTTCCTATAAACATGCATTTCATGGTTTCATGCAACCAAACCGTCACGAGCCATCACGAAAAAACTTCATCGTTCCAAAAACACATAATTCTCAAAAACAAAATGTCGGGTTCGGGAGATCACTATCAAAAGCCGAAGCTTCTAAAATTGAATGAGGAGCCACTTATCGAAGATTCGAACCAGATTGAAGTAGTGTCTATTTTATTATAAATGCTTATTTGAAATATCTAACCATTATCTTTTTTCAGAATATTAGGTATATGGGACTCACCCTTCGTGGGGTGGAGGAAACCAACCCATCGAACATATTTGCTGAAGAGGCGCACGACTCATTATTTGGACCGACGGGTTACGGTGAAGGGTACATACATCCCCTTTACCATTCTTACGCACATGCCCTGAACCTGTACCACTCACAAATAGAGCTAGATTACGGACATGCCCCAAACCTGTACCACTCACAAAGGAGCCGGATTACGGACATGCCTCGTACCACTCATAAACTGTGCCGGATCACAGACATTATGGACATCCCCGTACCATTCAGAACCAGGAGTTACACATGTGTCATTGACTTTTAATGGGAATGGCACAAATTAGAGTGACGGTTCGGTTCACCTCAAAGAAAACCATGGCGACACCACGGAGCACGATGGGAATGAGGATATGATAAGAAAGGCTACGGTTTTCTTATAAAACTGACAAAATACGAAGAGTTTTTATTTGTTTGTTAAATCATTTACTTATTTGTTTTATATATTGTTTTTATATCTGGATTTATAACTTTTTCAGCATTTTGATTCTCGTGAGTACTTGGAGAAGTGGGTTAAAATGAGAGGACGCGAGCATGGGTGTGTCATTATGGTGGGTCGGTCACGGAAAAAGGATGTGAAACTCTTAAGGAATCGTAGTGGTGAACTTAAATTCATCGGCAAAGCAGGTGTACTGGAAGCATAAAAAAGGATGCCCCTTAAACTCCTAGGGAAGTATGTAGGAAAGAGTGACAATTGGATGTTGGAGGTGAGAAACGAGATGCACAACCACAATCCTATTATGTACGAAGAGGGCCACTGCATCTTAAGAAAATGATGGCCGACAGGGTCAACACCGCCGACCTTTTCTTTCTCTGGTGTGTGCTCACACACCGACACTGCTACCTTGCGCATGCTCTTGCAGATTACTTTGCCAGATACTATCACAAGCAGGCACGAGGGCATTGGTAGGCGACAACATCATCGCCCAGATCGCTTGGGGCCTGGGATACGAGCATGCCATGTTCTAGCTTCCACTGCCTGCGATTCCTGTGCGCGTGGCGGGTCAAGCCACCGCCACCGAGAAGAGGATCGCCCGGAGGTTCGATGACGACACGTGGCACCTGGTGCCGAGATTCCATGAGCTGGTGGCATGGGTGCCTGAGCCGTTGGTGGGGGCCAAGGTCCAGGTTCAGCCTCTTCACCAGTGTTTGGTGGCGGGGAAGATCAGCTCATTCTTTCTCCGCACAACCGGGACCTGCCGCAGCATCCTCAGCGCGTGTACCATGCTGTGCGGTTGCCTGTTCATATTGTAGATATGTTTAAGGACACGCAGTCCAGGTCACGATGATGGATGACCGACTCACACACTGGTGGAGGATATGATGGACTGGATCATCCAGCACATAGTTGCAGGCTATGCCAACACCGGTACGCCGTTGTTGTCACCGCCACCCAGACGGTTACGCCATGACGGTTCGGGCACCTATAGCGCGGGCGGGTCAGGTTAGGACAGTGATGCGGACATGGCAGGTTAGATAGATATTTTATTTGTATGTTGTTTCTTTTTGTATGTACAAACTCGTTGTATTTATATATACAGTTTTAGTTATAATACTTTTGTTGTACTTATGATGCTTCTATATTTGGTCGTGTTTGTTTGGATGTGTTTGTTTGTTGTGTTTGTTTGGTTGTGTTTGGTTGTGTTTGTTTGTTGTTTTGTTTGGTGTGTTTGTTGTTTGTTTGGTTTGTTGTGTTTGGTTGGTTTTGTTTGGTTGTGTTTGTTTATTGTTTGTAATGGTAATTATATATTTTGATAATGTTAATTGTATATGGATGAACCACTTGTTATGTAATTATATAATAACAACCGATTTTTACAAACTCGTAATTTGATAAAAATAAATTAAACACACAAATCACATTAATATTAACAACCGATTTTTACAAATTCAGAATTTGATTAAAAAATTAAACACAAGCCGTGACATTTATAATAACAACCAAATTTTACCAATTGTTAGCGGTGTGTCTAAAACTTCCGTTGTGGATCACATACTTACAACATTTATTATAAGTGATTAAATTTGTAAGTTTTCAATTTACAAGTTATCGATGCATCCAATTAGATTCAGTCACAAACGAGTCATATAAACAGATTAAGTTATAAGTAACAAGGTTAAATGATAAGCTTTCAAATTGTAAGCTTTCAATTTATGGTTTTCAACGAGGCTAAGCGATGACATTCAAACAGAAAAAATACTTGTAATATGATAAAATAAAAATAAACACAAACCACAAACTCATATGTCACGATTAGGTTTAACCATATGATAAAATTAAAATAAAAAACTAGTATGATTAAAAAATTAAATATTATACACAATACGTCACTGTTTTGCTAAACCGTAACATGTACACCACCAAAACCCTAAAACCAAACTCTTAAAAAACGAACCCAATAATTAACACCGCCTAATAATTACCCGATCCCGAGGTATGTACATTATCTGAGGGTTAGTTTCTATATCAGACCTAACGCTCACGGTGAGCCCAAACCGTGTTGGTTAGATCGGGTTTTCTCCAAAATTCATACGGTGCCTCCAGAATTTCCGTTATTATATAGAGCATCACCACCACACCTCACATTCAAAACCCTCCAATAGTGATTGCCATTATGTCAGGTCCTAAGTCGGAGTATCACATCACCTCCCTTCATGACATTACACTTACTCTTAATGATTTCAAAAATTAAAACAATAAGATTGTTTTTAATAACACAAAATAAATTTTACAACATGTTATCTTCTCACATTTATTTTGTCAAGTCTCATTAGTATTACAAACCAACAATATAATAACGATATTAAATACAAAATATATTATTCATACATTTTCTAAATTAAAAAATGGTTTTTTAGTAACTTAAAAACCTGATTATTTATTAGAAAGCACACCTTTAAAAACATAAATTGTTATAATAATGATTTTTTTTCTAAGACAACAAACTTTATTACAAAGTTAAAATTAAAAAAAATTAAATGAAATGATTAAAAACATTTAAAAATAACTTTATTTAAAAAAAATAATATTATTGCTGTATTACTTAATGTTACTACCTATACGAGATTTTAAAAAATCTTATTTTGAAGTATCTTTTTATAATCATTAATTTTCATTATTAATAATTAATGCTTTTTTTATTTAACCTTATAGCATATGAGATGCTAAACTATTCAATATATTATCCATAACTAGATTCATACCTCGTGTATTACCCGAGTTAAATAATTAGTAATAAATGTTATGAATTATATTCATAAAATCATACTTAAAGATAAAATATGATTATAATTATGTATAAATATATACTTTAAGTAAATAAATAATAACATATTTTCTTAAACTTTTGTTTTATAAAAAAATATTGGTTTTAAATATTTTATTTTTAGAAAAATGATTTTTTTTAAAAAGTTCATTGTATTCTGTATTTTATAAAACTTTTTTTTAAAAGTGTTTTGTTAGTAAAAATAGGTTTTTAATTTCTTAAATTATATATTTTTTAATTTGAAAATGGAATGAGTATATTATAAATATTCAATATTATTATTAATAATATAGAGAAATGAAAGTTAATATGATACGTCTTATAATTGTGTCACATATTATTTTAGTTTTCTTTATTATAGATAGATTTACAGATAGATAGATAATAGAACAGATAGATAAACAACAGATAGATAAATAGATATGATAAACTCATTTATTAAACAAATTATAGTTAGTAATAAACATACATAGTTACAGTAAGATATTGTAATATAAGATATGACTAAAATTATATATACGTAATAGTTCAAGAATAAAACAATTATACTATTTTTTATCTCTCTTATCTAAATAGTTTAATTTTTAAACATTCGTTTTAATATTTTTTATAAAAAATTATTTTTAATAAAAATCTTGTTTACTAAAAGCTTTTATCTGTAATTATTCTGGTCGTTTTAATAAGAATATTTTTAGAAAGTTTTATCTCTTTTATAATTTTTTTAAAAAAGATCAATTTAAAATATTTTATTTAAAAAAGGTTTAGTGTTTTAGAAAATTTAATATTATATAAAATTTTTGAATTTTTATTATTTCTATTTTAATAAAAAATTGATATTTATTTTTTAACAAAATTATTTTTACAGAGATAGTTTGATTTTAAAAAATCTAAATGAGACTGAAATATAAATTTAATAAAATAAATAAAAGAGAGAAATTAATTTAAACGTTTAAAATACTATAATATCTTTTTAAAAGGAAAATAAAGTAAATATGTTAAGAAAAAAAATAAGTAACAAAAAGATGAGTTAAAAAAAAGAAACTTTTTATTATTATTATATGCGATAGATAAAAGGTAAATATTAATTTCATATCATATTAAGTGGGTGTTTGGATGTTTTTTTCAAAAACACTTATTTGCTTTTGGAGAGATGAAAAGAAAAATAGCCTTTAAAATCTTAATAAGTTAAAAATTCTAACTTATTAATACTTTTAGAGGGTATTATTGTCTTTTTAACTCTTCAAAAGTCGATAAATGTTTTTAAAAAATACATCCAAACGCCTCCTACAACACGGACACCAAAACAAATTTAAATACAGTTAACAATTTTATATCTCCCAATCTTCCCTGTGTTTTCTTCACTTTGTTCATCCAATCACAACTTTCTCTCTCTTCATATAGATACACGTATGTATCTATAGATTCCGTACGTGTTTTTTATGTGAAGAAAACACCAAAACACACACTTCTCTCTCCTCACGCTTCCACTATTTCTCTATCTAAAAAGCAAGAAGCTTTATCTCTCTCTGTCATCCGATCATCAAGATCATGATGTTTCCCTCGAATCTCTTGCAGATTCACATGCGATTTTGATTCGATTCTTCTTCTTCGTCTTCTTATTGTTGTTCGTCAGCCACCCTTTACTCTGTTCTACCATTTTCTTTTATTAGCTTCACCTTTTCTCAGGTACCCTTTTGATCTGTTGCAGAGTCGCATGTGTTTTGTGTGTTAAAATCATGAACCCCATTATAGTTTTCTTGCTATTGTTTGCTAATTTCAAATGGGGTTTGTGATTTTGGGGTAAAAAATAGGGGTTTAGTTGAAATGAGCAGATTCTTGTGTGTTCTTGTGAAATTTTGGGGTTTGATTGCTTTGCATGTTGTGATCGGTGTGTAGATTGCTGATTCCTTATTGGGGTTGTTGTGGATCATACAGTTGGTTGTGATTTTGTTGTGAATTTTAGCAATTGTTGATTATTAATGGGGGTTTAATGATTTTGCAGATGATTGTGTGTGTGCAAGCATTCTATGGTTCATTGTTGATTATTACTGATTTGATTGGTTTAATGTTGTATAGTTTTGTATGTAAGTATGTGATACAATTATGTTTTAGGTCTGAAGTTTAAACTTTGGATCTTGTTTGGATCATCTCTGTTAGGTATTCATAGTTTTTTTTGTAAACAGAGATTTAAAACTTAGGGCTTGTTTTGATGTGCTTTTTGAAACTGATTACTGCTGTTTGGATGATCAATCAGAGCCAGGCAGTTACAATGATTAAAGTCTTATATAAACTGAGTATATTGACCCAAAATAATTAGAGCATTTAGAATCACAATTACTTCCACTCAATCACTTGAAGCTATTCATTGAAGTTGCAATAATCAATTCAAATGTACTTACGAACACCCCTTATTTGATAGTTTCTTGGGGTCCAAGAAAGCTTTCGGTAGTACTAGTTTATGTGAAAAAGTTTGACTTGCATTATTTCATTCTCATAACTAAACAGTAAACTGTAAACCACAATATGTGTATTAAAGCTTAATCTTTTTTATATCCTTGGCATATATATTGTTGACTGAAGCTTTCTTCTATGACAGTAGTGTTTCATAATGCATCATTCTTCGCAACATGTTCCCTTTGGTAGGTTTGAAATCTCCGCTAAATTTTTGTTTACTTACCTTGCAATACCTAGCACCTTATTGAACAATCTTTATTTTTTTCTGGCAGGCCCCTCAAAATTAACATCAATAAATTTTTCAAAAGTCGTTGGAACTGGGGCAAAGGACATGTTAACAAGATCTGCTAATTATAATGACGCCTCAAGTGATGCCTCTCTTTTCTCAAGTTCATTACCAGTTTTACCCCATGACAAGTGTATGCACCCTCTTTCAGATTATCAGATTTGCTAAGTGTTGCGTAAATTCACAATTTTGTTGATTGATTTGAAATGCAGTGACATCGAATAATCCAGACAATGATATTCAATCTTTAGAAGGCAATGGTTTGCTTGAAGATCTTGCAGATCATGCGATTGGAAACTTGTTACCCGATGAAGACGACCTTTTAGCTGGTGTAATTGACGTGCTTGACCTAAATGCTTTTACTAACCATGTAGATGAGTTGGAAGAATATGATCTTTTGGAAGTGGAGGGGGTATGGAACTTGAATCTGATATGGATAACTTGAATTTGGGCATTTCAAAGGCGACTCTGAGTGACGGGGTCATTGGAAATGAGTTGGCCCATTTCAATCTTACAAATGGCGTGGGGACTGTTGCTGGAGAACACCCATATGGAGAGCATCCTTCAAGAACCTTATTTGTTCGTAATATTAATAGTAATGTAGAGGATTCAGAACTCAGAGCATTGTTTGAGGTAGTTAATTTTAATACCATATTTTGTATTTAACAATATTGTAGTTTTTGATGTTCAATAATGAAATAAGCGAAAAAAGATGCTATTTTGTGTGTGTTTTTAGACAAGAATCTAGAAAATATTTATCTTGTTTAGATCTTTGCATATTCTTCATCTTCTTATAGACTAAAGCCTGAATTTATTGACTATCTATATTTGTGGAAAGTAAATTAATAATCTTTTGAAACTGTTAAAAAACCACTTTAGTTTGCTAAAAAGCATGATTGCATACAAATTGTCGATACATATAGTGAAAAACTGATTCTAGGCATTTTATGTAAAGAATTGCTCACTCTTGCAAACATAGTGCTTATTTTTGCATTTATTGAAGTATGATATGTCTCCTTTGAGAAGTGACCTATGGTTGGTTTGGAAAGTATACCTTTAGCATGTTACATTATCTGGCGAATGATATATGGAGTAATTGTGGAAATGTTAATAAAGAAACTGTAAGCGAACATTACTCAATCTTTCAATTTATAATAAAATAGATGGAGAAACCGACCAGACATTATTTATAGCGTATTACATATTTAGGAAAATGCTAGTTGGAGAAATTGTTGAAACATTAGTGAAAAATTGATTAGATACTCCACTTTTCGGTGCGCATAATTGCTCACTTTCACAAGTTTTAGTGTTTATATTTACTTTCAATGAACTGAAATTTATTTCCAACAAAAAGCTAGGTATTCTTTGTTTGAGAAGTAAACCGACATTAGAGAAATCGTGGAAATGTTATTAAAAAAATAGATGAGGAATTCTGCAATTGCTCATTTCTGTTGTAGTGGTTAATACTGTTTATCTTTGCATTTACTTAAACCATGGTTTGGTTTGAGAAGTCGATAAATATTGATTTTAGCATATTTGATTATTTGATTGTTAGATGAACAGTTTAGAAATTTAATGAGATGTAAAAGTGGGTGCATTTAAGCAGTATTTTCTTTTAAAAAAATTGATACACCAAGTGGTTTTCTAGGATTTTATTTTATTTTTCATATCTCTTGTCATCTGTTGATCATTTACAAGCATATTATTTTATCTTGTAGCAACACGGTGATATTAGAACACTATACACAGCATGTAAACACAGGGGTTTTGTGATGATATCTTACTATGATATCCGCGCCGCTCGAACAGCAATGCGTGCATTACAGAATAAGCCGCTAAGAAGAAGGAAGCTAGACATTCACTACTCAATTCCAAAGGTTCAAATTTGATTTTTTATTTTTGTAAGTCATAGAAGTTAATGTAATTTAGCTTTCCATTTTTTTTTGTGTACTAGGATAACCCGTCAGACAAAGATATAAACCAAGGAACGTTGGTTGTTTTTAATTTGGATCCTTCTGTTTCATGTGAAGATCTTCTTCAAATCTTTGGGGCATACGGTGAGGTTAAAGAGGTATTTTTCTTATTCTCTCCAATAATCCTTCTAATGCAAAAAAGTGATTTCCCGTTTGAACCACATGGTTATTATTATTATTATTATTTTGGCAAAACAAGCCATCCTTATGATATATATGCCATTAAAAGCAGATACTATTAAAATGTGGGATGTTGAAAAAGTTCTGCAATTTAAAATGTGATAAGAAGCATTTTACTTGCCTCTCGTTTATTAATTTTCCTTTTGTATTATGGCAAGAAGATTCTGGCTTCAACAAAAACAAAGTTCTGTGATCCTGTGCTGAGATCTAATTACTGTGATGAAAAACTGACTGCATAAGTAAAAAACAAATATTTTCTTGCTCCATTTTTTAAAGATAAGTATTCTCTTTTTTCCTTCTGCATATTTCCAAAAAAATGTATAGTTTTTAGCAATAATCCAATTACTGTGATGAAAAACCGATTCACATCTAGTGAGTGCTGTTGGGTTACATCATTGTAACATTTTGTTTATATTTGGGGAAAAGAAATTAAATTCTGGTACTTTTTGCACAATGATAGATAAGGGAGACGCCACACAAAAGGCACCACAAGTTTATTGAATATTATGATGTTAGAGCTGCTGAAGCAGCCCTTAGATCCCTGAACAGGAGTGACATAGCTGGGAAACGCATAAAGCTTGAACCTAGTCGCCCTGGTGGAGCCCGTCGAAAGTAAGTCTATCTAGATTATTTTTATAATATAAAGAGAAAAGTGCCAAAATTGATCTCTTTACGATTTTACCTTTTATCATAGTTGTTTTCATGTTTTGAGCAAAGAAGAATCTTGAAGGATAGTTATAGTTACGTTTCCACCAATTAGCAAAAATTGCTCATTTGTATGAAGAGTGTTAGTTCTTTTAAGAAATAAACTTTTGTTTTCCTTAAGAATGATCGAAGATCTTCATGCATAAACGGGTAAAACTTCTTGTGACAATTAGATGTTGATTTGTTGTTTACATTTAAACAGGACCTGCTGTCCAAAATCCTTAAACCTTCTACGTAATCAATTAGTCTGTCAAATGGGTACAATCCGTACAAATATTATATTATTTCACTAATTATTTGATCTTTTGAGTGAAATGATTTAGGAGGTCTTAGGCATTAATATATCACACTTTGGGCAGGTTTCGATCCTATTTTCCTCATTAGTGATTATCTTTCTTCTAATTTCTCTTTTTGGCTGGCTAAGATAAAACATAACATGGATCTGCCTATCATAAGTAAATTGTTGAAATTGCAATGTCTTATTGACCCTAACCGTTCATTTTTCTTTCTTTACTTCAGCCTAATGTTACAATTGACTCAAGAATTTGACCAAGACGACACTCGAAGTTTTCGACTTCAAGTGGGTCCCTCGATTGCTAATTCGCCTCCTGGTTAGACCTTCTGTTGTTATCTTGTGTTGTTTTGGAAAACTACGTGTTGAATATTTTTACCATCTTACAAAATAATTTCGATGTAATTCACATTGCAGCTGTCTGGGCACAATTTGGCAGCCCGATTGAACACAGTCCTCTACAAAGTCTAAGCAAGTCGCCAGTCCTTGGCTCAATGAGCTCCACTTTTGGCAACAATTTACCTGGTCTGGCTTCAATTTTGCACTCTCAACCAGCCAAGATAGCACCAATTGGCAAGGACAGTGGAAGGACTAATAGTAACCATGTAGAACAAAATAACACATATCAGCAATCTCATTCACTTCCAAACTCCAAATTGAGTCAATTTAGTGAACCCATGTCCTCTTTTGGTGGTCCAAGCTCAACCGGTTCAGGAATTGAAACACTATCTGGGCCACAGTTTTTGTGGGGTAGTCCCAATATATACTCTGACCAGACCAAAGAACGCTATGATTTTAGATCACCAACCATGGCTCGCCCGTTTACCACATCCAATGGCTTGCCTGGTCTGACCCATGGGTTCCCAATCACAGGGCGTCATGGATCTTTGCTCCATCAACATCATCATGTCGGATCTGCTCCATCTGGCATCCCATTTGAAGGGCATTTTGGTCATTATCAAGAGTCTCCTGAAACATTGTACAGGAGCTCACCTGCTTACAGGGATGTAGGTATAGGTCATATTGACAGAGGCTTTTTAGGTTCTCGTGGGACTATAGAAAATGGTCCTCCAAGTTTCAGCACCATGTCTTCTCCCAGGGTTAATCCTATTTTTATTGGTAATGGGCCGTATGCAGGGCTAGGTCCTACAATTGCTGAAAGTATGAGCGAGCGTGGACGGAACCGTCGTTTTGATCAAATCGGGAGTCAAACTGATAGCAAGAAACAGTTCCTGCTTGATCTTGATAAAATCACAAGCGGGGAAGATACTCGTACAACTTTGATGATTAAAAATATCCCTAACAAGTAAGACAAAGGTTTCAGTTTTTGGTGAAATCTTTGGTTATTTTTGGTGAATAATGATCCACAGGCCTAATAGGTATCCCAAAAAAACAACTTATAAATATTATGAGAGACTTGGCTAGTGAAAGGAAAAGACGAGGAGAGAGAAGATGTGCAATCCA
Organism: Flaveria linearis; assembly: GCA_024085815.1. Classification (NCBI taxonomy): domain Eukaryota; kingdom Viridiplantae; phylum Streptophyta; class Magnoliopsida; order Asterales; family Asteraceae; genus Flaveria; species Flaveria linearis. The sequence continues at coordinate 57,672,521 of CM044002.1, forward strand.
TGTGCAACATTGAATCTATTAAGTTGATTTTTAGATTCTTTTGATATGAGGCCTATAGTATCATTACTCATTATGGCATTTAGAAGATTCCATCTTGATTATTTTTCGCACTTGAAGATTTCATTTTGATTATTCTCGGCAAAAAGATTTCTTCTTGATTGCTAGTATTTCATCTTGATTACTTTATTATCCTCAGCACTTAATGATTCCATCTTTGATTGCTTTCGGCACTTTAAAAGATTGCGTCTTGATTCTTGACTAGTTGATTATTATTGGCACTAAGAAGATTTCATGTAGATTTTTGCTGGCACTTAAAGAACTCACCATGATTGATTTTGGCTCTTAAAGATTAATCTGTTTATTTTTAGCACTTAATTGATTTTATTTTTTGGTACTTCAGGTATACTTCAAAGATGTTGCTTGCTGCTATTGATGAAAATCATAGCAGTACTTATGATTTTCTTTACTTGCCAATTGATTTTAAGGTATACAATTCTAAGAATTTCTTTCTTGTTGAACCTCCCCCCTCTTTCGGATTGGTAAATGTGATGGATTCCTTGCATTTGATGCAGAACAAATGCAATGTTGGCTATGCGTTTATCAACATGCTTTCTCCAACACATATAATCCCTTTTTACCAGGTTTATTCTACCTTCCAGACTACAGTTGACTGTCTTTGACTTTATAAATGTATTATGTTAATTATAGGTACATACATTAATACATGTAAATTGTTGTCAGGCGTTTAATGGGAAAAAATGGGAGAAATTCAACAGTGAAAAAGTTGCTTCTTTGGCTTATGCTCGAATCCAAGGAAAAATGGCACTTGTGACCCATTTTCAGAACTCAAGCTTGATGAATGAAGATAAACGTTGCCGCCCTATTCTTTTTCATTTAGAGGGATCAGAAGCTGTTGGTCAGGTAACTTGTTTGTTCTAGATTTTTAATATGAATGGTTGGGTCAAAGTCCCTTTTAGTGCGATCATACATAATGCATTATTATCTGTTAAAAGTTGCCACTGACCCGTGCTAAAATGATGTGTTTTGACCTACTAATTTACCATTTATATTTCTCATCTTACAGGAGCCACTGTCATCAAATAGTTTGAATATCCAAATGCATCGGGCAAATGGTTCAGACTCAGGAGACTCGTCAGGTAGCCCTCCAAGAGATGGTGTGGGTTCTGGTGCAACCAATCAGAGCTGACAGCAGGTGAAGCCAGCAGTCTTGCTAAAGTGTCAAAATAATAATATTTTTTGAGACTGCTGACTTCCATCAGTACATACATGTATAGAACTAGGAAAGTCGCTAAAATGGGTAACCAAGGTGCAGATTTTGTTCTGCTTTTAAAAAGATTGAAAGAGTGAAAAAAGAAAAAGAAAATCCTATGATTAAAAGACGTTTGAAAGAGGAGCATGATGGAATGTACAGGTGGAGATCATCAATCTGCTAAGACATGAATTGGTCGAATCTTCTGTCTTTTCACCTCTTCATTTGCGAATCGTTTTCCCGTTTGATTCTGGGATATATGATGATGATGATAATGATTATCTGGACATAAGTTTATGGATTTCTTGGCAATTGTATAGGTTGAGGTTTTAGATCTGACCTTTCATGTGTTTTGGACCTTTGGTTGATATTTGACTAAAAACTAGTGGGAACTGAACTAGGGTACTTTTTGTTTATTTTGTGTATTACTCCAATGTTTTTAGGTGTCATGAGCAGGTTTTTCATGTTTTAGAGGAACATCTGCTTCTTGTAGAAGCTGTTTAATGGGTCGAATGTGTCGTTACCCTGCTGTAATGAATAGTAGCTTGTGTATGAAAATATGTATCATAAATTGCAATTGTGTTGTACTTCATTGGATAATTGTGCTTTCCTTTGCTGAAAGTAGTGGTTCCTATGATTTCATTTCAAGCAACAGGTTACAGAGTTGAATTTTGACTATTTTGTTCAAATTGGATCTCTAAACTGAACGAATGGTGATGTGGCTCATTTTTTGTATGATATCTGAAATTGTAAAAGGCTTCCTTGTGGTATTATAAATTAAAATTTGCAGGTACGATTACAATATTAGCAACATTGTCTATGTTAACGTGTGCTTCAATTTTGTTGGCTTTGACTACAGAAAATTTCTTGATGCATCTTTGGACTCCCATAAAAAGAAAATCCAACAAAAATGCAAGTACTTTTTTGTTATTTTTGCTGTGTGTCTTTATATATTTAGTTTTTAACGATTATAAGGTCTAATGCAACAAGTCGTACCAAAATCAACATAAAACAATATTTCTTTTGAATCTTAGACCCGAAACAGATATACAAAGATCCAGAGGTGGTAATGATATCAAATTAATTATTATTGAATCTGGCTCATTACATATCAAGATTAGTAAAACTGATATACCATGGTAAAAAAAACTACAATGGAAGCAAAAAGCTCTATATCTACATATTCAAACACTCACAACTGAACAAAATGCCGTTGATCTCATCAACATTGCTGTATTCAGATCTTTATTTCCTAGTTTTAAATTCGATGTCAACAATGAAACAACACTTATCGTCATCTCTAACATAATGCACATGGCCTTTCATGATACGAAGAAGTTTTCTAGAAAGATTGAGAGCGAGTCCTTCCTCGGTACCTGATTGTTTTCTCTCTTCATACATGTCTCTGATAATATCTGGATGTATCCCTGGACCCGGGTGGGTCATTCTGCAAGATAAAATGTTTCATGAGGAATGCTGAATGGGCTGGTCTTGTGAGTCGGATAACTTGAAAGAGTAAATCTGTAGTGCAGGTTAAATGATTGGCTGGTGTGGGACGATTTGTAACACTTCTAGAGAAAACCATAAATTTTCTGTACACATTTGTTGTCAAATTTATCTACAAAAATTATATGATTTCAATTATATATAAAAAAGACTTTGAAATGAATGATTTGGGATTCTAATGCATTAAAGATACATTTTAGGTGACTTTCTATGCATTTTTAGCTTTTTTTTTACTTCAAACATTAACGTGTTAGAGATAGAATATAAACTAAATCGACCTATTGATCAATGAATAGGTCAAAATTGCCACCTATAACAACACAAGGGGGTGTTTAGATGTGCAGCTACGGGGTGAAGACACAACAATGAGTTTTGACTTTTGAGTGTAGCAAAAAATGATAATGTTTAGGGTCAACAGAGTAACAAGTTGCTGTAAAGAACTCCACAGTTTATTATCTTTACAAATAACTGAAAGATACAGAAGTCAAAATCATGTATATATTGAAGAAACTGATTCGTCAGAGCATAAAAGCAATATTTTATCTCAAAATTTACGAACAAAAGGCGGTTTTGCCTTTAATAAGCAGAAAAAAGGATCTTTACATTATCATTTTAACAAATGAAGGATATACTTATGCAAAAATAAAAGAGTTCTTTGTTAAATTGTTGATAACGGTTATGGGATCTAAATCATGCAAAAATTAAGTCCAAGGACTTATGTATGAATTTAGCGAAAATTCATGGGGTTTTGTCAACAATTCCCCATTATTTTATCAAAAAGATTTTATTAAATGTAGTAATTTAGTCTAATCATATTTAACACGTTAATTGGTCCTTTAAAAGTTCTAAAAGCCAGGAAAAGAAGTGCTTGCGTGTCAACCAAACCCATTTTGGCATTTTGACCCACCCAAAAAAACCACAATGCCGAAAAAACATGCCTGAACTGTAGATGAATGAAATTTTGTCCATCTTGAATCATCCTGAGCCCAGGGGACACTTTGATTTCCACCCATCCATCTGGTGAAGGTGCATGGTTCACAATGCTGATCAAGAAACCTGACAAGATTATCTGAAGCCTAATTTGATCGCCAACAAGATCGAGCATTTTAACTTGATCTGGTATTTCATGAACCAACGGAATATCCTTTTCCTTCAACACAATCATTACTTGACTCACTATTGCATCTAAGAGATTCTCCATGACAAATTGGTCTAAGTTCAGCTCCACATTGCTGCAAAAAACAAAAAAGTTTCACTGGCCAGGGACCTTAATAAATAACCAATGTTTTCATAACGGAGCTGCTCATTGAACTAAATGACTTAATCGGTCCATTGGCCAGAGTGGTTTTAAAAATTGGATGACATCATAAATAGTTTAAAGACAATACATATATAACTAATTTAAAACGAAATATGAAACTACTTTATCTTTTGGTTTCAATTAAAATATGAAGTATGCAATAAAGAAAATATGAAGTTTGGAATCATAAATGAATCAATAAATGAGATAAAAAATCAAAATTTTTGAAATTCTGATCCAACCACCATTTTGGTTTTGCGGTCCGACCCATAACCAGCCAGTTCAAATGAAGGCACTTCAACTGGTTCAACTAAACCGGTTATGTGACGGCTTTTGACTTTTGAGGTCAAAAACTCAAATTGGACTCTTTCGCTGGATGATACCACGAAAATATGATATGCCAAGGTGATGGTTATGCATTGTCTTACAACAAAGATTGGTTTTAAGTTATAAAATCTGCTTAGCCAACCCTATCTGTACTAAAATTGACCCCTTTTGGCCAGAGCCTATTTGACTTGTTACCGAACCCGGCCATCTTGGCACCTATAGAATGAAGACTTACCCTTCTTCGATACTTTTCATGTCCATAAATTCAATGATTGATGCAATTTGTCTTTCACAGGCATTACTCGTTTCAAGATACTGCTTCTGATCATCTGAAATAGCCGAGTTTTCAAGAAGTTTGTGAGTAAAACGCAGCCCGTTTAACGGGTTCTTTATTTCTTGCTTAATATACCCTAAATCATTTCTTTTCAACACAGATCCTTGATCATATATACTATCTCCTAAAGACATTTGTACACTAGTCCTCAAAAAACAAAAACACCCAACTACTTTTCCATTTTCAGCAACTCTCTTGTTTGTAGTCAAGTAAACCTCTACAGAACTCCCATCTTTTCCAAAAAACTCAAACGGTATATCCGAAGAATCATGACCATTGATTGCTCTATATAACAAAATCATAAATTTTGTCAATGCATCGTCATCCTTAAGTTTACATAAAACTCCAAAAACTTCACCAGGAAGCACTTTTCCAAGAACTTCATGTTTCATGCAACCAGTAAGCTTTTCCATGGCTGCATTCCATTCTGAACAACACGCGGTTTCATTTGAAGCAAATAAAGGAGGAATTAAAGGGTTTGGCGTTTGGATAATCGTGTTATAATCTCCTTCCATACGACTGTATTTATCCATGATAATTTTCTCATTTGTGACATCTTGACCCACAAAGCATACGCCAACTACATTGTTCATATAGTCCCTGCTTGTGCATGTATTAGCCTTAATGTATATTAGGCCTTTGTTCTGCCGGTGCATGTCAACTTTTTGCAGTTTCAGTTCATTGTTTTTCTCTTCTTCACCTGTATCAAATAAAGCAGGTGGCCATAATAAGTTCTTAGGAAAAATATATATTGACTTTTGAGGTAAGGACTGCAAAATGGGCAACTTTGGCGGGGTTGGTTTGATAACGGGCCAAAACAGGTCGGGTAAGAGCTTACACATGTGTAGGTAAACAGTTAACATATTTTTAAAATATAAGACAGATGGCTGAAATGCAATGTTTATTCATCTCTCCTACAATTCAAAGAAAACAAATATAAACGAGTATCGTTTATGTATAAGTCAAAAGAGTATTTTTATATAAACAAATTATTTTGATTATTTTTTATGCACATAACATAAATTTTTTATGTAAGTAACTTTTTTTTTTAATTATGAACCATCAATTAATATTAAATAATTTAGGTTTGTTCTTCTTGTTCTCACAATTAAGGATTTTTAAGGATTTTTAGTGGGTTTTGTGGGTGGGAAGGGTATACGGTGACATATGGCCGTACCCCACACGTTAGGTGTAGTTTTACTATTCTACCCTTTTTGGGTGTTACATGCGCATTATCTAATTCTTCGTGTGATATATATCATTGTGTTATATGCTTCGTATCATGATGGTTACTGCCTTTGTTATGCTTTGTTATATGCTTTGTATATGCGTTGTATTATGATTGTTATTGATATATATCATTGTGTTACTTGCTTCGTATTATGATGGTTATTGCCTTTGGTATGCTTTGTTATATGCTTTGTATATGCGTTGTATTTTGATTGTTATTGTTATTGCCTGTGTTAACGAGTCGGGGGTCTCTTCGGAAGCGGTCTCTCTATCTTTCTAGATAGAGGAAAGACTTGCTACCATATACCCCTCCCAGACCCTGCCCTTCAGCGGGAGACACTGGGTATGTTTGTTTGTTTGTTTGTTTGTCTTCTTGTTCTCACAATAATTTAGTGTTCTGTAATGAAACTCACCCTACACACATATATCTTCATTAACACAAAATAATTTGTTATATTTAGTGCATCCATTGATGAAAATTTGTTATGGTAGTACATACCCGGGTCAGAAATCTTGAACCAGCTACGGCGTCAACCCTCTTTAAAAAACCACAAATCGACCATATAATCTACCCAACTTGATATATTACACCACTTCTACTAAAATAAGCAAGCCTTTTAATTAAGTTCTAGCTACTTTTTTACATGAAAAGTTACAAAAAACTTATTTATATGATCATAAAAAATAAAAGACCTACCTTGCAAAGCTCTATTAAGAAGATCTTCAACAACTCCACGTGACGTTTCATGAACGAATTCATCAACCAAAGACTTCCCCATAGCTACACTAGCTTTGACTCCAGTCAACTCCGCGATTTTCCCATTCCACCCATTAACTAAACCTGAAGCATCAACACCAAATATAGGAACCGATGCTGTTTCAATCAATCTCACCATTTCACAAGCAACAGAACTAGTTTCATCCACCCGTTGACCATCACTCTCACTAGGTTGACCAAATTTCATCATCCTATTACCACCACCGCTATTATCTGCTACATCTTGAGCTGACTTTGCCATAATCAACTGCAAAGAATGAATCACCTTGAGCTCAGAAACTTCCCATGGCAAACTTCTACTTTTTATAACTTCACAAAATGCCTTAAATGAAGATCTTGGATGCATTCTCTCATCATCTTCATCTTCAGGATGATGTTTACACCCTGCCCATTTAATCTCTTTTTCCGTATGTGATCTGAACCAGAATAAGAAATCTTTTGAAGTAATTCTTGCAGCAGCCATACCACAAACCGCATCACCAAGCAAAACCGCATCAGGATAACCAGAATTCAACAAACTCTCTGTACTGAACCCTGTAGAGCCCTTATGTTCATTACACAACCATTTAACTATATCTTTAATTTGTAACTCATTTGGTGTTACACCAAGTAACCAGACTTTTTCATCATAGTATAAAGCTGCTCCATCACATTTGACTAAATCCATTATGTTTGGAGACTGAGTTATAATCCGAAAAGGGTCATCTCGCAGGAGCATGTCACATAATGTGGTCTGCATACGGAGGATCTTTTTCTCTGCTTTTTGTTCGGCTAGTTTGAGCTCCATGTAGAGCTGCAAACTCATTGACTGCATTAAAAATTCACAAGCATAACGAAGTGGGAATGGGATATGACGTGGTGAAGTATGATGACAAGCCACCAAACCCCATAGTTTCATGGAATCATTGTTGTTTATAAGAACTGCCATCACTAAAGATGCAATAGAATTCATGTTAGCCATGTAAACCGCATGGCACCCATAGGGGGCGCGAAGCGTAGAGTTGACCAAGCAAAGTGGTTGCTTTAACTCCTCACTTTGAATCACTGGAACTGATTTCGCATGACAATTGACTATTATTCTTACTCGATTCTGTTTAAACAAAAACCGAGCAGCTTGTGGGATATCAGTTGCAGGATAGTGTAAGCCTAAATACGGCTCTAAATCAGATCTTCTAATCTCTGAAACAACTTCACCATGATCATCATCATGAAACTTATAAACCATAACCCTATCATAACCTGTAAGTTTTTGTACTTCTTCAACAATAGTGTCACACATAGCCCCAATATCACCACTAGGTAAAGACTGCAACCTAGAAATCGCTCTAACAACAAGTTTTTGTGACTGAACTGCACCAGAAAGCAATAATGTGGGATCACTAGAGTTAGCAGGCTCTAAATCAATCACAACACCAACATCAATCCTATGCAGAATCGCGTAAAACAGTTTACGGGTAGTTCTAGAATGAACCCAAATAGGGTTTAACAAAGTGATTTCTCTAGAAGCAACAGCTTTTTCTAATGAAGCCCTAGAACTAGAGGTGAAAAGGTTTCTAGCATCAGTTCCGAGTAAAGTTTTCTTCTTGGAGTAGGAGTCATCCAAATCATCAAGATTCTCCACATTCAAACTCAACATACTATAACAGTTTTCGCTAAAACTTATTATTCTAAAGGTGGGTTCTTGAATTGCAATCATACAACCAAAAGGTTGAACTAAACCACCCCTTTGAATCTTCGATAAATACGCAGTAATTTCTGGTTCATCCACAGCTTTTGGTACATGTGTAAGCAAAGTTGAGTAGTTAAAAGATTTACCAGATTCCACAGACTGCTCAAACTGTGATACAAGCCTAGCATCAGCACCATATTGAGCCAAGGTTAGGTTTTTACTTACTGGGTGCATGTTGCTTCCACCTGATGATGATGATGAAGTTGCACCAGTGGTCTTATTGTTTTTAAAGGGTGCTTCCTCTGTGTTCACCATTTTTATACCTTGAAGACACTTTTATGAACGTTTTCTTTTGATTTTTGGCAAAATTTGATGAAAAGAGTTTGCAGAAACTGCAGAACCAACACCCTCTTTGTGTATGGTTGATTAGCGTTCTTGTAAAGTAACTTCATCTGTCATCATCTTCATCCTCTCGATTCTTGATTTCATTTGTTTTTTTTCAAGATTCGTGTGGGCCGAAGACAAAGTTGCATCAAAACGAATAAAAATGTTCCATGATTATAAACAAAGAATAGAAGAACCACAATTTACAAATCAATTGAAAGAAATAAAGAAAATATGCATATGAAAACAAGAAACTGGTGGCAATCTAGTTATGTTTATCTTTTTTTTTTTGAACGGCATTTATGTTTATCTGCTTGAAATAATTTGAGAGTGATGAGATGGTGGCAGATTTTATTGCCAGCGGGTCACCACACACATGGTCCACGGGGGCCCGATATATGTAATGAGTTGTAAATGATGAATTTCATTCGATTAACCAAATGCACAAACACGAGTAGAGGTCTTGTTTGTTCATCTGCGTTTATGAAAAATTGATAGCATATTCGTTTATTTAAGTTCGTTCATGTTAGTTTATTTAGGTTCATTCATAATAATGTATATGATTATTATGTCAAGTGGTTAACTTTATATTTTTTTATGAGGTGATTATGTCTTAGTTTGTGATTAAAAATGTTGATTTTATTTTAAAATAGTATGTGTTCATCTGTACTTGTTTTTGTTCCGTTATATATTCTTGAACAATACGGTTATGTGTTTGTGAACCATTCATGAATAAAATCAATGTTTTAATAAACGAACACGAATAAGAATTTACGTTCGGTTATGTGTATGAGAACAAGTTCAATTATAAACGAATAAACATGAACAAGGTCTCGTTCAGTTCAATTTGTTTATAATTCTAGTCACACCAGTTTTCAGTGTGTACTTAAGCTAACTTGTAATGTCTTTCGTCATTAGTCATCACTTAATTTTGGATTCTCTTCTTTTCTCTCAACAGCCCAAATGATACATGTATTCATTACAGATGTCAATCTTGTTCTGTTTAGAGATTTTAGGTTGATTGATTCATGGAATGGACATGTGTGCCTGAACACAACTCATATATTTATTCGTATAAAAGGCATTAACCCTAACTCAGGCATGATTTATCGTGTCTCTTTCGGATCGTGCTTTATAATACAACCCAAATTACATAATTTATTAAATAAAAAAGACTTAAAATCTAAATAATAATTATTATTATTAACAAGGGTTGAGATTTTAGAGGATGACGAGTAAGATCATGTGACATAATTCTAATTTAGAGCTCGAATTAATCGTTGTAGATTTGTCAAACAAGTTGGTGGAACTTTGACACATTAGAAGCTTTAACACTCACTCCGGTACGAATGTTCTGCATTATTCTTTTATGTGTTCTACTAAAAATTGTACTAATATTTGAAATCACTCTGCTGATCTAAGACTTTCTCGTATGATTCGCTTCTTTCGGTTGAGCTACTCTGATGTGTGCTATTGAGCTATTTTTAAAACCATTGAGGAAAATATATTTCTATGATATTCTTGTAAATGCTATCATTTGTGTGAACATTATTTGATTTTATTCAATTTAGAATCTTTACGCATGATGAATATATTTGATGGAGGTTGGATTATATGTTCACTCATGTAGCTATAGAACCCTAGATTCATAGACTAGAGATAGAAATACCCAGTCAACTACCTATCGAGGTACAATAGGTTTGTCGTTGTGGCTACCAACGACTTAACACTATCAGTGAAGGTGTGGTTAGTTCACGGCGTCTCCACTTCATTATATGATTATGCTCGCGTGAGAGCTGTTGGATTATTTTGGGAGGCGTATGGATGCATCCTAGGATTTGATGATACATTTAATTCGTGGTCAAGTTGTGCATTGCCATACACACCTTTCGATTCAGGGGTACACTGGAGTCGCGACCAGTGTGCCATTGTGATTATGATATGTGATATGAGATATGATATGCTGGCATCGTTGATGTGCATTTTTGAGTATTTTTTTTGTAGGCTACTCAGTATCGACAACCTAACTGTTCTTTGCTTTAGCTTTTATTCTTTGGTTTATTTCTGTGTATGTGTGGAATTCGATGGAGATGTTTTAACTTAAAATTTTGGTTTCTTTTTAATCCCCTGACATTATTATTCGATATATATTATACTATTTATTGTTATTTGCATCCGCGCACTGAGCTTGTAGCTCAACCGCTTTCTTATTTCTGAGGCCGGTAATCAGGGTTGATCGAGATTGTGTGATGAGAGCTAGTTTGACTTGGGACACATGCTTGGAGACTTTATTTCTTTAGTTTCATAAAACTTTGAACTTGTGATTTAGTATTTATTTTGGTGAATGTTTATAGACTTTATAAGTTGACGTTTGTTCGGCCTTCATAATTAAATATTTTTTTGGACTTAAAAATGTTTTGTTAGCATTTGAAGTGACCTCCTGTTCTACACTTCTCCTGTTCTAAGTTGAGGCGGAATGTTACACTTTAGGTGTTTTTTTCAGGTCAACACGGTTAATATTCATTTGCGAACATGAATAATAAATAATAACTTAGTAATGATTTAAACAACCAATGAGTTTAAGTGAAATAAACCTTTTTTATAGTTAATGTTTTGGAACTATTTTTGTTCTATTATCTTTAGTTCTCACCAACAAACTTGGTTCTATATATTAGGCCAAGATTAAAGGGAAAAAAATATCGATAGTGGAGAAGGAAGAATGAGTAGTTGGGAGTAGTAACCAAAGTGGCCTTGGAAATAAATGTTGGTAAAGGGTATTAAGAGGAAAATTTAGATTTACAACTACAATCAATAATCATATGAAAAATAAAAATCAGAGTATCATACTTTATATGTTAGTAATTTTTTAATAATCCTTTCTATAATATAAGCATCCCCGTTATAAAGAAAACTTTAATAACTTAAATGTGTTAGCAGGTTAATGATTTATTAAACATGTCACATCTGGATATTTATACTTATTACATGCATATGTATAGCTTATGTACAAAATTATCACCAAACTACTTCTTAATAAAGTAATTCGGATTTACAGTATCAAGTGAAAATGTATAACATTTTACGTAATTCAAAACTCTTTAGTAAGATCATTTGAAAATTGATAAAAAATTAAAATTGCCTATTAAAATTTATGTAGTAACATGTTTGTTTGTAACGAATACGTTGTTGTCAAATTTGTATGATTCATTACATCATACAATTAAGATAGATGATTAATATTATTTTTTATTGTTTCATCCATTTAGAATATAAAGTTATATGAAAATAAAAAATACATTAGGTAATTTTAATAGTTAAATGAAAGTTAGTTACTATAAAGTGAATTTATTGTTAATATAAATATACATCAAATATTTTATATCTAAGAAAATCAGATATCTTACTCGATATAATGATTAGAACAATTAAAGTTAGAAGAAGTTTAAATTCATCGACGTGATCAACTGATCATAGTTATAGAACTACATTACATAATGTAGATGTAGGGTATAAATAATCCACATGTAACCGGATACCCGAACCCGAAAGAATGGCCCGTCCGGGCGTAACAGGTAAGTCAGCAGGACACGGGCCCCACATTTAATTATATCAGATCACCGCCAATCCCAACCGTTATTTCAGCAACAGTCAATCAATGTAAAAACGTAACAGATTCGCCTGGGAATACTCCCTGTAAATAAGCACACTCTCCACCCCTACCAAGGCACAGCTAAAACAACTGCTAAAGGATAACATGAATGTATTCGCCTAGCAACTGTCATACATGAAAGGGGTACCACGACATGTGACGGAATATCAATTGCATACATACCGGGTGGTGGAACCAGTGGTACAGAAGAAAAGGAGTATTGGCGTCGAGAGAAGTAAGGCAGCCGTGCAACAGGTGGAAGATATAATGAAGGCAGGAATTCTAAGGAGTGTTAAATATCAAACTTGGATATCTAACCCAATGATGGTCAACAAATCAAACGGCACGTGGCGAATATGCGTAGATTACAAAAAACTGAACGACGCATGCCCTAAAGACCCGTACACCTGCCAGACATTGATAAAAAGATAGATTCACTCGCACCTTATAGACTAAAGTGTTTCCTAGACGTGTACAAGGGCTATCATCAGATCCAGATGGTCCCAGAAGATGAAGACAAAACTGCATTCCGCACGGATATTAGTGTCTTCTGCTATACCAAATTGTCATTCGGCTTGAAGAACGCAGTGGCAACATATCAAAGATTGATAGATGAAACGTTCATTGAGCAGGTGCACAGGAACGTAGAGATATATGTTGACGAGCTAATCAAAAGTAAAGAAGAGGAACAGATGCTGAGCGATATCGAAGAGACTTTCCAGACGTTAAGAAGCATCAACATGAAGCTTAATCCCTGGAAGTGCTCATTCAGAATGGAGGAGGGAAAATTCCTGGGAGTAATGGTCACCAGAGAAGGATTCCAGGTCAACCCGGAGAAAATCCAAGTCATCACACAGATGCCATCACCTTCTATCCCGGAAGAAGTGCAGACCCTAAACGGCCGCCTTGTGGCGATTAACCGCTTCTGTCAAAACAGATAGACAGAAGAAGCAGAGGTAGCCTTCAAATAAATGAAGGAATATCTGGCGCATTTACCCACCTTCACGGCCCCTATGCCGGTGGAAACGCTGTTGGTTGACCTGGTAGCCGCGGACTCAACGACTTGTGTCGTGTTACTGGTAGAAAGAAAAGAAAAACAAATGCCGATACACTATGTTAGCAGAACCCTCTCAGCGGCAGAGTGTAGATATCCACGATGGAAATTTGGCCTTGGCTTTGATTCACACGTCAAGGAGACTCCGCAGGTACTTCCACGATCATAGGATTGAGGTGTTAAACAACTTCCCTATACAACAAGTGATGCAAAAACCCAAACTCTCTGGAAGATTAGCCAAGTGGGCGATCGAGCTAGGCAGCTTTAGTGTACAGTTCAAGCCAAGACTAGTGGTTAAGGGCCAAGTGATTGCGGACTTCCTGGCTGAAATCCCGAAAGGCAAAGAAATAGAAGTACGGGGGGAAGTTGTTTGTTCCGGACCTGGAAATATTGACACAAGAGAATGGGTTCTGTATACAGACTGTAACACCTGTATTTTTGTGTTAAAGTTAACGTTGTTAATTCTTGTAAGGGCTATTGATGGCATTTATGAAACTCATGGGCTGCTTATGTTTATCGTTTTAATTTGACGTTAATTCTTTAATTACTACATAATAAATAAATGATAATCATAATATCAATAATAATAAAAATAATAATAAAACTAATAATAACAATGATAATAATAATAATCATAATAATAATAAGAACAATGCTAATAATAATAATAACAAACAACATTCTTAATCTTGCAGTAATATAAGTTTTATTATGTTAAAACTTAGAATTATTTAGTTTCTACATAAAATAATAAAACTTTAAAACCTCAAGGGTTAAAACTGTAATTTAATTTAAAGTTAAAACTAAAGTTGGGAACTAATTAAACTAAAACTAAACTACAGGGACTGAAGGTGTAACATTAATAAAAAAAACCAACCCATGACCCTTCCCGATTTTCCGGCGAGAGTCCGGCCAACCTCCGGCCGCGACTCCGGCCACCCCAAAAACTGGGTTTTAAGCCTCGGTTTTGACCCCAAATCATACCAAAACATTTGTGGTTCTGTTTCAAACTCGAGGGGACAGGTTAATTCGGGTTTGAACAGTAAATGGTGAACCTTTACAACCGAAACCAATCCCATCAATGCCCAACATCAATTGATCTGTAACGTATGCAATCATGTGAAATCAAACGATAGTTAATCACCTCAAGGACGTTTCTAACTAAACACATCCCTAATTTCACCTGAAAACAACTTAATCATTAAGAACACTCTCGTGAAAACTCCAAACCTGCAACCTACTCGAACCACAATCCCCGCACACTTTACCCGAAATTGATAGAGGGCTTTCATTCCCTATCATCTAAAGAAGCTAAATCTACAAATAATTGGGTTATCATCAACCAAATCATCTTGGATCAATTCTCCGTCGTCGTGGCTATCTCCTTGTTCATCCTCATCGATTTAAACTTCAATATAGGTAATTAAACACTGCTATATACTCGATTTCATGTGGGGAACAAAAGCCCTATGTTTGATTTCATTATCAACAACGAATTTGACTTCAATTTGGATTAATCCGGATCTAGGGTTCTTGAGTTTGGGGGTTTCTTTATGATTGTGTTTTTAAGATTTTTAAACCAAACTAAACCAAGGCCTTGGCCCTGGTTTACTGGTTAGGTCACTGCCCTCTTAAGCATGAGGTCCCGGGTTCGAACCCGGGCACCCTCATGTTTTATTTTTAAAGGCTTTTTAGCCTAAAACAAATTTTAGAAAATTTTTAATATATATAAAAATTATTTTTTATAAATTCCAAATATTTCCAAAAGCCTCCAAATATTTTCTGTAATTTTTCTAAGTTTAAATAAAAAATGTTTTTTTAATAAAACATTTTAACAAAGCTTGTTTTAATAATTTTTTTGGATTAAAATAATAATTAGTAAATTATCATTGGACCAAATATTCCTTTTCAATTAATTTTGTTTAAATAGTAATAAATTTTAGTTATAAAATTTTATTTAAATTTTATATACAACCGTTTAAATAATTATAATTGTTCCTTTTCACATCTTTAAATAAAATATAAATATATATATTTTCCAAGAAAATATAAATTCATTCCATTTTGTTAAATATAATTAATTGACAAATACCAAATTGAAACCCTAGTTCTCGTTAATTCATTAAACTTATAATTTAACTTAAATCTTGTATATATATATATATATATATATATATATATATATATATATATATATATATATATATATAGATATATATATATATATATATATATATATATATATATATATATATATATATATATATATATATATATATATATATATATATATATATATATATATATATATATATATATATATATATATATATATATATATATATATATATATATATTTAGGTGCCTTGTCACGGTTAACGTTGGAGCGACACCTAATATTAATCTTATTAATCATCAATCATATTGATTGACCAAGTGAGTATTTCTATACCCATTTTTATATTTTCACACTTTGGGGTGAAACATGTTACCTTATAATCGTTGCACTTGTAAAACGTTTGATTCTTGTAAATTTATGGCAATTCACTTGTATGCTGTGGTTAGTTGATCTTTGTAGCTACCATGTAATGTCGATTATATGTACAATCATTAATTATTGCTAGCCTGGCGACGTCATAGGTCTATGGGCCTGACAAGCCTGCTTGGTTAATCCAAGTACACTTAGCTAATCGTATATACTTGTAAACGTTTGAGACTTGTAAAATTATCAAGGTTTGATTGTGCATTCTGTCTTACATCCCTAGTTACTTTGTTCGCTAATTTCATGACATGAATTGCCATCTTTTATAGACCTATGTATTGAAAACTATAGAAATATCACCAACATTATTGTTGACCTTTTATTTTTAACATGTTTCAGGAAGCGCGCAAGTTTGACTGACACCTTGAAGTGCTTTCACGTCTAGGAATGGACCTAGTTAAATAAATAAAATAAATTGGCTTGATACATCTTATGTTATGTTATTTTCCTTATTTGAGACTTATGTTTGTGTTGGTACAATTGAATCTTATGATTATTATATTTGAAACTTTTAATAGCGTTATGTGGCTGTGAACGATCTTAACCCCCACATCTCGACGTTTCCGCCGTCAAGGTTGGGGTGTGACACAGACGTTGCATCTAACGAAGAAGGATCCGGAGCCGGTTTGATTCTAACAAACCCAACAGGGACAGAACTAACATACGCGTTACGTCTAGCATTCAAAAGTACCAATAACGAAGCAGAATATGAAGCCCTGATAGTCGGGCTGGATTTGACAGCAAAGATGAACGCATGAAGATTGAATGCATACGTTGACTCATTCCTAATCGCAAATCAAATAGCGGGCTCTTACGACGCTAAGGTAAAAATCATGGCCCAGTATCTAAACAAGGTGAAAGAAAAAATGCAAACGTTTGATTCTTGCCAGGTTATCCATGTGCCCAAGAGTCAGAACAAGAAGGCGGACGCTCTGAGCAAGCTGGCTTCGGTAGCATTCAACCACTTGGAAAAAGAGGTCCGCATGGAGGTGTAGGAAAAACCATCGATTCTGGAGGTAGGACTAATACAGGTACACTCCGGCTCCTGGATAGGCCCATTGTACGCATACCTAACAGAAAGAAAGCTCCGGAAAATAGGGGAGAAGGGGGGAAATTCAAGTTAAAGCGCTGCAATAAGAGGTGCAAGACGGCCAATTATACAGGAGGTCGTTTCTCGCCCCCTATTAAAGTGTGTAGGAAAAACCATCAGTTCTCGACTAAGCCAACTACCTGATCTGATAGATTCACACAGGAATCTTCGATATACAACAAGCCCCAAGCTACTTAACGCGGGATAGTACTGGCCAGGGATGCACCGCATGGTTGTGGAAGAACTGTTGGAATTGTTTCGAGTGTCAGCAACATGCCTCGATATGCCTAAGACCAAAAAATGATCTATTAGTCCCAGTTACCGTAACATGGCCATTCCAAAAATAGGTGTTGGACATAGTGGGCCTATTCCTGGAGGCCCTTGGTAGAGTTACTTTCCTCTTGGTCACAATCGACTATTTCACAAAACGGTGGAGGCTAAACCGCTGGCCACAATTACAGCAACCAGCATCAAGAAGTTCATCTGGAATGACATCATATGTCGTTTTAGACTACCCCTCTATCTGATCGGTGATAATGGAAACATTTCACAGATCGGAACCTGCAAGATTGGTGCGGGGAATTACACATCAAATAGATCTTCACCTCCGTAGCTCACCCTTAAGGCAATGGGCAGGTGGAGAGGGTAAATCGTAGCCTGGTAGATGGACTGAAAAAGCGGTTGGCCATGAAGGAGAAAGCTAGGTCGATGGGCTTCCAAGCGTTTTATGGCCTACCGCACAATGCAAAAAACAAGCAACAATGAAACACCGTTCAGCCTGACCTATGGGACCAATGCAGTAATTCCAGCCGAAACCAGAACACCATCGATCCGGGTAGTGAATAGTGAAATAGATGATCAAGATCGAGAATTGAGGCTCAACTTGGAGCTATTGGAAGAAAGACGAGAGATCGCGGCCATTCAAGAAGCAAAGTACAAGTAGAAGATGGAGAGATTCTACAACGGTCGGGTCGGATCATGCACATTCAAGACCAATGGCTACGTACTCTAGAGAAACGAAGTAAGCAGAGCAAAACCACCCAGAAAGACGAACCCCAACTGGGAAGGACCATACGTAGTTACCGATGCTCTTATAAAAGGATCATACAAGCTGACGTACTTGAATGGAGAAGAGGTGCCATGCACATGGAACTGTGCACAACTAAAACGATTTTATATGTAATGCCTTCTGTACGCATGAACTCTCAAAAAATCAATACATATCGAATGGCATTTCTGCCTTATTAAAATTGTTATGCTATTTGCCTTTACATTTTACAAGCAATGACACCCGGACGAGTGCATCTTGCCTTTACATTTTACAAGCAAGGACACCCGGACGAGTGTGCCTTACCTTTACATTTTACAAGCAAGGACACCCGGATTGGTGCACCTTGCCTTAATAATTTACAAGCAAGGACACCCGAACGGGTGCACATTGCCCTTATATTTTACAAGCAAGGACACCCGGACGAGTATACCTTACCCTTACATTTTACAAGCAAGGATACCCGGACGGGTGCGCCTTGCCTTTGCGTTTTACAAGCAAGGGCACCCGGACGGGTGCGTCTTGCCTTTACGTTTTACAAGCAAAGACACCCGGACGGTACATTTTACAAGCAAAGACACCCGGACGGGTGCACCTCGTCCTTACAATTTACAAGAAAGGACACCCGGACAGGTGCACCTTGCCCTTACAATTTACAAGCAAGGACACCCGGACGGGAGCACCTTGCCCTTACAATTTAGAAGCAAGGACACTCGGACGGGTGCACCTTGCCCTTACAACTTACAAGCAATGACACCTGGACGGGTGCACCTTGCCCTTACAATTTACAAGCAAGGACACCCGGACGGGTGCACTTTGCCTTTACATTTCACAAACAAGGACACCCGAACGGGTGTACCTTGCCATCATACTTACAAGCGAAACACCCGAACGAATCTCACGATTATAATCACAAATGGGTAGGCTCTACAAGTACGACCCATGACTCATGGTTACAAACATATCACAACAAATGTAAGAGATATAATGGCCTAAGAAGAACGTTCATTAGAAATATATAGTCATTACAAAAAATCACAAAAAAGCAAACCTAGAATTAACCCATCTATGACCTATGAAGTGGGAGCTACACCAGAGGGGCTCGTGTCGGGACCTTTCTCAGTCTTCATAGGAGTCAGGAAGTCCTTAAGAGCGTAAACCTCACCCTTCGCAGCATATGCCACCACAACATCCAAGACTAGAAGCCGAAGCTCGTCAAAAGCATCACTGGTAGCTACGAATTTTGGGGCAACATCAACATCATATTGGGGCGAGGACTCGATGACCTCTCTATCTCAATGCTAGTTGAAACCCTCAACCAACCCCTTTTAGTGCCCCGCCACTTTAGCACAGGCAACCATCCGAGCAACCACATCCATGAAGTCGCCACTATCACGGATAGCCTCTATCGTCTTTAAAATGCCCTCGGATAACAACTATAGACAGTCGGCCTCGGACTTTGCCACCTGGGCCTCCATCGAAACTTGTAACCAAAAGATGGTAAGGAATGCGCCAAAAGAATGATAATAGCAAAGTAACATGGCAAGGGCGTTACCTGGGGAATAGGTCGCGTTCTTCCCTAACCTATCCATGTTGGAGGACGTGGAAGCAAGCTAATCCTCCCGGTCAACCAGCATGGCTTTCAGCTTACCTAGAGAAGTTGGACAAGGTCTTATGATCCGAGTTTAGTTGGAATTCCCTTTCAGCAGGAGGAAGAGCATTCTTCGGAAAATCCCGACATACCTCGGGGTTCACCAGGCGGGTAGAATGAGTGATATTCCAGTCTAGGATGTATTTGGCCGCCGTATGGTGAGCCTACCTAGTCAAAGGCAACAAGTGAGAACTCCCCACCCCGGCAGACAGGCCCTCCTTTATCGTAGAAGAACTCGAATGACCAAGAGAAGCTACCCCGCCACCGGGAACATAATCGAAAGGAGATACCTCGACGCAAGGAGGGTCACCCCCTCTGGGGCAACAGCACACCGATACCCCGATATCGGTTTCCCCCAGCTCACCGCCCATATGGCGCTCCAAGTCTTTCAAGCGAGTCTTCCAAGCGAGTCTTCCAAGCGAGTCTTCACTGGAGTAATACCAGAAGGAGACGGGGCCGAGCCTACAAAGAAAGGAAACACGTTCAACAATAATAGCAAGCCCCATAACCAAAGCGATAGGAGAAAACAAGAAAGGCATACCAGCAGAATGAGGAGAAGAAGAGGAGACTGGAGGCCTGGCAAGAGACTCCACCCTGTCGCTCATCTTGAGACGCTTGGGTGGAGGGGACAAAATTGGCCATATTTTTCTTGGCCTGTTGAGGATTAACAGTAACAGCCGGGGCCATGTCCGGGCGCCTCCACTCGTCAACGCTGCCTCATGGGGAACCTCCTCCACATCAGAGTCAGGGCCTCCTCGCCCTTGAGACCTGGGATCCTGGACCCTCTTGGTCAGTCCCTCATTCTCCAACTTCGCCTTCACCTCAGCCGCAGCAACCTCAGGCCGACCCTTGGATGAAGAACCCCTGAACGACCCAGCGACGGATGGGAGCGCAAAATTGCCCACTATCTGGTCCAAGATGGTGGCCTAACTAGTCTTCACATCAAGAAGAGTCGGGGTCAAATTAGGGAGCCACTATAGGAAGAGCACTTGAAAAAAGCTCATGACTAAAAAGACATAGAAATACATGTTAGACAGATGGTAACACCAAAAAAAGGAAAAAATAAGAAAGCCACTAACCTTTATCTCCGACTGTGTAAATGGGAATCTTCTACAGACGGCCCCAGATGCGACTCATACCGACCCCAACCAAAGTATGATCCGGAAGTTCACAAAACGGGGCTGGCCCATGGTAGAGAAGTCGATAATGGGATCCGACTCATAGTCCTCCTTCTTAGGAGGAGTGTCCACAAGCAGCTCCGTGCCCTCCATATAATGCATGGCCTGCGGAATCACATCCTCCCGGATGTTGAAGAATATGTTTTTCAACCCCTTAAAACTGGATGGAAGTTCACCGGCATGAGGGGCCACACTGTGGCGTTTCCGGAACGAGAACCAGTCACCTTTCTGTGTAATCTCGTAGAAGACTATAAAAAGTTTGACCCTTAGTTTGATCCGAAGGGGGTGACAGTAGAACTCAAAGTGGGTAATGTGACACATACCCATAGGATGAACCTGGGTCAAGTGAATATGATAGAACTGGAGAAGGTTAGGGTAAAAACGGTAATAGGTAGACGGAAGTTGGTACGGGTGAAGAAGTCGGCGTAAACGGTCATTTTCCCAGCAGGAGCATCGGGAGCAATATCATTAGGGTTTGGAAGCTGAGGCTCCCACAAAGGGTGAATTTGGTACCTGTTCACTAGCATGTTGAACTCCTAGTCGGAGAACTTGACCGGGCAGGTGTTGTGATCGGAGGGATCCGACTCGGAACCTTTAACCACCTTGAGTTTCTCACGAGCAGAAGAGGATGATTTTTTTGACATTGTTAAGTAGAAGAAGTGTCACACCCTCAATTTCCACAAACGGGGTTTTACCGTTAGGCGTGTGACATACCAGGATCTCAGACACAGTCATATCGAACGACACTATATGAATTTAAAATAAACATTTGACTTCATTCCATAGAACATAAACAAAGTTCACAACAATGCGGAAGCATGTACATAGTTTGTAAATCCATTACAGTACAGTTACAATAGCCATGTTTAGACAAAATGTTCAATGCTGAAAATGAAATAGATGAATGCATGTCCTGAGTGTGTTTCCTGTAGCGTGCATCATGAGCTTATGCGCTCCTGTGACCTGAGAAAACATGCTAAAATATGTCAACATAAAGTTGGTGAGTTCACAGGTTTAATCAACAAGAAATGTGTTCGTAAGCGTTCAATGGTTTGCGTTTCAATGGTTTAGTATATAGAGCATATCGTTAGGTAGCTAGCCTATGTTCTTGTTACTTAGCGAGTCGAACCGAAGCTGACTGTTTACGTCCTATATGTGTTTGTTGTATCCCCGTCACGTCTCATCAGACAATGACAAATGTTAGGTCAATCAAGCACCCGTTTGACCTCCAATCAAGCTAGCGCGACTAGCCCGGGCGGGGTTTGTCAGACCCAGTAGTACTACTCAAAATTACCTCGCTAATCCCATTACTAACGGTTCGAGTGTGTCAGGACATGTTGTGTGTTTGCACTAACGTAACAAGCGATATCAATAATACTACAACCATTTATGTAAATCTGTGTGCATGTTTTCTCCCCCAGAAGAAAAGAGAGTAAAATAGGGTCCGTGAAACTCACAGATGATGTAGTAAGTATGTAGGATGAAAGTCTCCCAAGGGTTGTTTACGATGCGCTGTCAAACACCTATTGACAGTTATGTTAAGCGTTAATGTTGTGTTCAGCGTTAATAGACATGTTCAGTCGGGTCGGGTCGCATGGGTTCGGTCGTGGGTGTCACACATGCAAGCAGGCATAGACGTATCAGATTTATGTAGATTCCCAAATGGGTTGTTGATATTTGTAAATGGTTAGGTTCTGTTATGTTGAAAAAGTATGTGCTTGTTGATTGCGTTGACTTTAATTTTTGTGGTCAAGAAATGACACTTTATTGATTGTTACCATATCATCACACGATAGGCACACCGCACGCAAGGAGAATTCACTCACAATGTCTCCATTCGCATATCAAGGCTAGACGCACGACTGGACATTTCATTCGTACGAATGGGCCTTCAATCGTACGAATCAACCTCATTCGTACGGTTGAACCCTCACTCGTACGACTTAGCACTCAGCCGTACCACACATCACCCACTCAACCGACTCAACAACCAATCGCACGACTGAACCTTCATTCGTGCGACTGGAACTTCAGTCGGGCGGTACTCAGTCGCACACATTTCTCCGATTGACTCAATCGCACACACTCTCAGTCGCATGCATTCATTCGCACGTCACGCACACACGCCTGGACTCAGTCGCACGACCCAACCCAGTCGCACCACTCAGTCGCATGATGGACCCAGTCGCATGGCTCAGTCGCATGGCTGGCCTAGTCACGA
Organism: Flaveria linearis; assembly: GCA_024085815.1. Classification (NCBI taxonomy): domain Eukaryota; kingdom Viridiplantae; phylum Streptophyta; class Magnoliopsida; order Asterales; family Asteraceae; genus Flaveria; species Flaveria linearis. Next base: position 57,695,752 of record CM044002.1, read on the forward strand.
ACTGCAGCAGATCGCGACTGCTGGACGGGCTGAACAGCCTTTGGCTGTCACGTGCTTGGTTTTCACATAATCAGGACTTCCAGAAACACTTTCCTAACATGTCTAAGTGAAATGCACATGCTGATTGACCTCACACGCACCCCCACGACCACATGCATTCGGGTTGAACCCGAAAACTCGAACCCCAAATTTGCAGCAGAGAAACGAGCAATAAAATGGATGACCAAGGTCGCCTACCTGCTGGGAACGTGATTTCTCAGCTGTTGCGTGGTTTAGCCGGCGAAATCGAGCTCAACGAGGCGGTTCGTGGTGCTAGTAGGTGGTAGAAAGGTGTAGAAGAAGAAAGTGAAGAAGATGGAAGAATTGGGAGTCAAATGAAATAAGGGCTGGTAAGGGGTTTATATACCCAGCCCTAGTTTGGCAATTTGTCAAGTTTAGTCCTCGCACTTAGCCCCCGAGTTCCCGAATTTGTTTCGGTTGATAACGACGTAGATGGGCTAGCTATGTTAATTAAGAGGATTCCTTAGGAAATCCCGTTTATGTGAATCCTCTACAAACACCCGTGTTAGTATTTTATCATTATTTATTTAACGATGTCGGTGGCGGTGTTTGTATACGTTTCGAGTATTAACGAGTATGTGCCAATGATAACGACAGTGGTTTGAATAGTGTTAACCTGGAATTACGGGGTGTCACATCATCCCCCTGTTGCAGGAATTTTCGTCCCGAAAATTAGCACATCATGTTACGAGGTTCTACGGGGACGTACAAGGCTCTCGGTTTGTGACGCCTGTTGAATAGAGTTGCTGCGTATTCTAAGAGGTAGATGCCTGATCTTGGAACAGTTGCAGGTACTTCTTCTTTATCTGGTCCTCGCGTTCCCAGGTAAACTCTGGTCCACGCTTTGAGTTCCAACGAACCTTGACGATAGGGATACGACTATGTTTGAGCGTCTTGACTTGTCGATCCATGACTTCCACCGGTTCCTCGACGAAATGTAGTTGTTCGTCCACGTGTATCTCGTCTAACGGAACGATAAGAGTCTCGTCTGCAAGGCATTTCCTCAAGTTGGAGACGTGGAACACATCGTGTACTCCACGAAGTTCTTCGGGTAGGTTCAACTGATAGGCCACGGGGCCAACCCGTTTGACAACCTCAAACGGTCCCACGTACCTAGGGCTTAGTTTCCCACGTTTCCCGAAACGAATCACACCCTTCCAAGGTGACACTTTCAAAAGCACCTTGTCACCTATTTGGAATTCCAACGGTCGGCGACGCTTATCAGCGTAACTTTTCTGTCGGTCGCGGGCTGCCGCCATACGGTTACGGGTCTGCACGATCTTCTCAGTCGTCTCGTGCACGAGTTCAGGGCCGGTGAGTTGACTTTCTCCAACTTCCGCCCAACAGATAGGTGATCGACACTTACGCCCATACAGTGCCTCAAATGGGGCAGCTTTGATCGATGAGTGATAGCTATTGTTGTAAGAAAACTCAACTAGCGGTAAGTGAGCTTCCCAACTGCTGTCGAAATCTATGACGCAGGCACGTAACATGTCTTCTAAAGTCTGGATTGTTCGCTCGCTCTGGCCATCGGTTTGAGGGTGATACGCGGTGCTCATATCCAACCGCGTCCCCAATGCTCGTTGCAAAGACTGCCAGAAGTGTGAAGTGAATCGAGCGTCACGATCAGAGATAATGGAAATCGGCACACCGTGCCGAGAGACTACTTCCCTTAGGTAGATACGAGTTAACTTTTCCATACGATCAGTCTCCCGGATTGCCAGGAAGTGTGCGGATTTCGTCAAGCGATCCACGATCACCCAAATGGTGTCGCATCCGCTGGGAGTTCGAGGAAGTTTCGTGATGAAGTCCATAGATATCTGCTCCCACTTCCATACTGGTATTTCTGGCTGTTGGAGTAATCCAGACGGTCGTTGATACTCCACCTTAACCTTAGAACAGGTTAGGCATCTGCTTACGTATGTGGCAATGTCAGCTTTCATATTCGGCCACCAGTAAAGGACTTTGAGATCTTGATACATCTTGTCTGAACCTGGGTGGATTGAGTACCGAGATTTGTGAGCTTCGCCCATTACCAGTTCTCGTAGGTTTCCATACGAGGGAATCCATGTTCGATCCATGAAGTAGCGGATTCCGTCAGACTTGGTTTCCAGTTGCTTCTCCATGCCTCGTAGTGATTCGGCTTTCAGGTTCTCGTCTCTTAACGCCTCAAATTGAGCATTGTGGATCTGATCGGGTAAACCGGTGTGAATGATGAGTTGCAATGCTCGAACTCGTCTTGGCTTGAGTGTTTCCTTCCGACTTAGGGCGTCTGCTACTACATTGGCCTTGCCCGGATGATACTTGATCGTACAGTCATAGTCGTTTAACAACTCGACCCAACGACGTTATCTCATATTTAGCTCCTTCTGTTCAAAGATGTGCTGGAGACTCTTGTGATCGGTGTAAATGGTGCACTTGGTACCGTACAAGTAGTGTCTCCATATCTTGAGTGCAAACACGACTGCTCCAAGCTCTAAGTCGTGTGTCGTGTAGTTTTTCTCGTGTATCTTCAATTGTCGGGATGCATAGGCAATCATCTTATACGTTGCATTAGCACGCAACCGAGGCCTTGTATAGAAGCATCACAATAAACTACAAAATCATCGGTTCCCTCAGGCAGGGATAGAATCGGTGCTGTACAGAGTTTTTGCTTCAGGACCTGGAATGCAGATGCTTGTTTATCACCCCATTCGTACGTGGTGCCTTTATGAGTTAACGCGGTGAGAGGTTGAGCAATCTTTGAGAACCCCTCGATGAACCGTCGATAATAGCCAGCCAACCCGAGAAACAGTCGTACCTCGGTCGGAGTCTTAGGCGTAGCCCAGTTCTTGATAGTTTTTATCTTTGCCGGGTCAACGTGTATCCCAGTCTCTTTGACCACATGGCCCAAGAAATAGACCTCTCGTATCCAGAAGTCGCATTTTGAAAATTTTGCATACAATTGTTCTCGTCACAACAGCTCCAGAATCAATCTAAGGTGCTCTTCGTGTTCTTCCTTATTCCTTGAGTAAATAAGGATGTCATCGATGAAGACAATGACGAACTTGTCTAGATAGGGTTTGCACACTCGGTTCATTAGGTCCATGAAAACCGCTGGTGCATTGGTCAACCCGAATGGCATAACTAAGAACTCGTAGTGGCCATACCTCATTCTGAAAGCAGTCTTTGAAATGTCTTCTCTCGTATCCTTAGTTGATGATAACCCGATCTTAGGTCTATCTTGGAATAGTAACTCGACCCTTGTAGTTGATCGAACAGATCATCAATGCGCGGGAGAGGATAACGATTCTTAATCGTTGCTTTGTTCAATTCTCTGTAATCGATACACATGCGGAAAGTTCCGTCCTTCTTCTTGACAAACAGAACTGGGGCTCCCCATGGTGATGAGCTAGGTCTGATAAAACTTTTATCCAATAGTTCCTGCAATTGCGTAGACAGCTCTTGCAGTTCCCTTGGAGCTAATCTGTACGGTGCCCTCACGATAGGGGCGACTCCCGGTACCAAGTCAATTTGGAACTCAACTTGGCGATGCGGTGGGAGACCGGGTAGGTCTTCAGGGAAAACCTCAGGATAATCACGTACAACAAGGATGTCTTCAATTTTCTTTTCCTCGGTTTCTTTTTCTGTGACCATGGCTAGGAAAGCGGTATGACCCTTACGCAAACACTTCTGAGCTTTCATGTAGGAGATGATTCCAGAGACCATGCCACTCCTTTCGCCCTGAACTGATAGAATTTCACCGCTAGGAAGTGGTATGCGAACGATTTTCTCCCCACAGACGATCTCAGCTTGATTCTTAGATAGCCAGTCCATACCCACAACTACGTTGAAACTACCAAGTGTGACAGGCATCAGGTCTATATCTATCTCATGACCACATAATCCTAGTCTGCATCCCTTAACGATATGAGTTGCCTCAATTAGTTTTCCGTCAGCTAATTCTACAACATAACTAGGTTCCATGACAGCTAGGGTTACATCTAAGAACTTAATGAACTTGTTGGAAACAAAGCTCCTATCAGCTCCAGTATCAAATAGTATAGAAGCAAAACAACCATTCAGGGGAAACGTACCAGTAACCACATTCTGGTCATCCCTTGCCTCGCCGGAACCGATCACGAATGCGCGACCTTAGCATTGCCCCCATTATTCCCCTTGTTTCCACCCTTCAGCTACGGGCAATCCTTCCTGTAGTGGCCCTCCTTAGCACACTCATAGCAGCCTCTAGTCACTCCACCCTGGCGTTGTTGTTGGGGTTGTTGTTGCTGAGTCATTAGTTCACCCCTGCAGTCTTTGGCTGCGTGACCCATCTTTCCACACCTCTGATAACGGAGTCGATCACATGGGCCATGATAATGGAAGTTGCACCGGTTACACCTAGGATTCTTGCCCGCGTAGCCGCTCGATCCCTGACCATAGTTGTTGTTGCTGTTCTGATTGCTGTTGGTGAAGCTTCTTGATGGGTCAAACTTTTTGGTCTGTTGTTGCTGGGTGTTGTTGGAGCTTGAAGACTTGCTGTTGTTACCCTCCTATTTCCTTTTGTGATCAGATGAACCAGAAGCAGCGCCACGTTTAGGCAAGGTGCCCTGTGCCACTGCCTGGTCAGTGAGTTTGTGAGCCAGTCGGATGGCCTGCTGAATAGTGACAAGATCAGCAGCCATCACACTAGCCTGGATTTGAGGAGCTAGACCATCAATGTATTTTTCAATCCGTTGTAGGCCGAAGTCACCATCTGAGGACATAATGCAGCCAACTCGTGCGAACGAGTCGTGTACTCCTCAATGTCAGAACCAATCATCTTTAAATTCCAAAATTCTGCCTCCAGTTTCTGGACTTCGCTCCTGGGGCAGTACTCCTCTTTCATCAAAATCTTGAAATCATCCCATGGCATACCATTTGCAGCACCAAGCCCTAAGGTTTGGACTTGTGAGTTCCACCACGTCAGGGCTGGTCCCTCCAATGTGCCGGAGGCGTACTTGACGCGATTTCCATCAGGACAGTTGCACATGGCAAACACTGACTCGAGTTTCTCCAGCCAGCGGAGCAATGTGACAGCACCCTCAGAACCTCTGAAAGAAGTAGGCTTGCAATCCATAAACATCTTGAAGGTACAGACTGTTGGACTCCCTTGATTTAGATTCTGGTCGTTCTGGTCCTGATTGCGGGCCTGCTCATAAGCTGCAAGTGCATCAGCCACGCGCTCATTGATGATAGCATTCAGCTCGGCTTGAGTCAGGGTGATATTTCCTCGTCCACCCGCGCGTCCCGCTCTTCTTCCAGACATGATCTTCAATTTACAACACATATTAATCAATAACCGGATAATAATTATTGATAATAATAAATTGTCATGCTAGTAAGAATGAAGGGTTTATTTGTATATCGATAGTGAAGCTTTATGTTGATTCGAGGCCTCATGCCTCTAAGTATGAAATTGAGAATTTGTACCGACCATAACCGTTATCACCCATTAGAGTTACCAGAATTCTCATGCACGACAAATTACAATTACGTGTGCACCCATGATTCTAATTTGCTTTGCAAGGTCACACATGGTTCCTCCTATTCGAGATAACATACCTTGTCCAGTACTGAGTGTTATCAATGATAGAAGCATCAAAGATATATTTGTTGTACCAAGAGTCAAATAACTAAGGTTGTACTAAGGTTGTACAAGAGATTCGGTGTAACAACCCCTCCTCGACCCTTACAAAAGATATGGAAATTTTTCTAAGTCAAAAGCATGAACAGTGCTCATGTGTCTAACAGTACTTATAAGCCTGGAAAATGCCCCCGCGACTAAGTCCTGGTCGTTTCAGCGGCCCTAAAACGACCAACAATGCTAATACGGCCAACAGTGGTAAAACGACCAACAGTGGTTATACGACCAACAGTGGTTATACGCCCAACAGTGGTTATACGCCCAACAGTGTTATACGCCCAACAGTGGTTATACGCCCAAAACAGTGGTTATACGCCCAAAACAGGGGTTAAACGGCCAGAATTTTCTATGTATTTCGAGTATGTACTTTGCTCCTGATTATTTTTCCACATTAATTTTACATCCATTTTGGATATTTTACAATGTGGAAACATAAATCTTATGTATGAAACTGTTATCCGAATGAATATTAGAAACAAGTATGATCCAATACTTAGACAAATAACTCATCCTTATATATATATATATACCCGCGGATTAACCAGAAATAATAATACTAATAAAAGAATACAAATAAAACAAATGAAATGAATAAAACAAACAATCTGCATGGCCGCCCACTGAACCACCAATCCAACACCATCTGCGAAACCCATTCAAACACTCAACTTTTCCCACTTTTCTATACATGCAAACCCGTGCATAATTTTTATATCCTTTCTCTCAACATTTTACTCTCAAACTCTCGGACTTCCTCTCTCTCACTACTCACTACTCTCTCTTTGCTTCTTTCGACTGAAATCACACACACACTTCATTTTCCTAACCTTCTAGCAACAACTATCGAAGGAAACAAGGCTGTTCCGCTAAGAATCGAATGGTTTTGTTAGTTCTAGCCTCCTAAATTCCTCACACGTAAGTAATATAAACTTCTGATAATCTAAATCCTAGTAAACTCATTTGTGTTCTACTATAAACACTACTCTCATTATTCCAACAGAAAGCTTTCGACTGGAACCTCACTCTCATTAAGACTCCACTTTGAACAAGGTACCACTCTCTTGAACTCACAAACCAAAGGCTGATATACAAGGATTCTACCTTGTATATCCTCATATCATGTGTTCAAGCCACACTTAACCGGATAATTATATATATAAACCTTGTAAACCTGCCTAAACAATGAAACAAACACCCAAATATATACCTATACTTTCTGAAATTTAGGTTACTAATACTATAAAAGTGGTTGGGAGGGTAAATGTGGTATTTACAATAGTGTAAATAGGGCAAGACACCCGATCTTAGTAAGTATTCATGCGAAACCAAGATTTAAGGGCATATTTCAGTAAGTTAGAGCATAGAATACTTAGAAAGTCAACTTGGAAAAGGTTAGTAAAAGATGCCAAAGCTAGTATACACAAGTTGGATGACCCGAAATATGGAAATAACCCAGGAAACGAGCCATAACTTGAACAACTTAGACTCTAAGAATTTTCAGGACTTAGAATAATTATTTCAGAAATAAAAACCGAATCTGGGGAATTTTCAGGTTAATATGCAATTTTTATGAATTTATTAACAAAAGTCGAATTACCCGAAAACCGTAAATTGTGTTTTAATATCACCAAATAGGGTCTGATATTTTGGGTTAAAACAGATTCAAATAGGCATTAAAAAGCTTACGAAAATATTAGGGGTTAAAAATGGTAAAAAGACGAACTATGGGTAGAAAATGTCAATTTTGAAACATGAGGGGCCAAAAGTGTAAATTCTGCATTTTTGCAGAATTTCAGTAACTTTACGGTCAGAAACTAGTATTAGGCTAATTCATACGATAACAGACTTATAAGAACCATGAAACCCGAAGTACACACGCTAAAACCTTAACTTTCCTAAAAAGGAAACTTTTGACACAAAAGTCTAAAGAAACAAAGGCATGAACGCCCTCACTATAATTGCCACCAAATTATGTTCCTAATAATTAGGAATCTATAGCTTATTGCTTGAATTATGATTATAGGGTGCTAGGACTTGAAACTATCTGTTTGTGCATCCTGTCTGATATCAAGGTGAGTTCTCGTGTCCCCTTTTTATTTTAAGTTTTTTGGGATGAAGCATGCTCTATTTTTATTTTTAAAGCTGAAACTATTATTTTGTGATATTATATAATGCTATGTTGTGGACTTGTTGATACCTGCTGATACATGAATCACAATCATTAATTCTTCTGTGAACCGCTTGTTTATATGGATAGATCTATTTGGGGAATCCCCCACACACAGTGGCTCCCGCTACAGGGAGGTACCCCCACTGGAGATCCGAAAGGGTCGTTGTGGCATGTGACAGGTTTTATAAGAAACAAACGTGGACCTTACTGGCAGGTACGGTCCACCTGCTATGGGGCTCAGCTTCTCCCTGCGGGGTTAACCGGTATAACATAACTTTAGAAGAGGCAAGCCGGGACTGAGTGCAGGGTTGGTTGTGATCCCACGACATATATACTAAATATAATACTTTGATATACGAACCTTATGAGACTCTTTTATTTCTCGAAACAAAACCACTTGAACTCACCAACTTTTTAGTTGACACTTCTTCTTTTTGAGCATGTTTCAGGTAACATATGATGGAGACCTAGCTTGTTTAGAGGATGCTTGGACGACCTAGTATCCCGACTTCATGGCATTATGGACCTTATGTAAAACTTTTGAACAATTGTTAGGAATGACACTATAATTATGTACCTTTGACATGAAACAATTGATGTAACCGGGCTAAGCCGTTTAGTCCCGGATTTTATTTATAGCTATTGTAATGCCATGTGATGTTTCCTCTACTTGTGTGCTCTTATGATGGTCTGCTTCCGCTGCCACGTTGTTGCTAGTCTGCGACGTCCCACCCTCCTTGGGCCCGGGGTGTGACAGATTGGTATCAGAGCCACAGGTTGTAGAGAAATCGGGAATACCTTAGTAGACCCTAGGCTACAACCCTGAGACTGTAGGACTGTCCTTGCTTGGGTAAGTGTTGGGGTAAGCGGGTTGGATAAATTGATGATTACACTTGATCAACGTAATCATGAATTTATCGGACGCGTAAATTCCAGTACAAATCCTAAGTGCGACCCTTGGATTAGATCGACTTAAGGAATACTCCTAACATAGTCAAGGTTAAGAATTTAATTGAACTTTTATGCGATATTACTACTTACTGATACTGTTTCATTGATACAACTTCTATGGGTTATTACTGCTTACTGATGCAATTACTAGTGGATGCAAACTCTATGAGAAACAACTGCTATTACTATGATCATGAGCTATGAGAAACAAAATTACTCATGACTGTTTTTACAGGATAACCATATCATGGCCGAAAGAGGTAAGGCACCCGCGCATCCAGTTGAGGAGACTGCCCCTGTTGGGACACTAAGGAGGAAGCCCCAAACTGAGTATGAGGCATACCTACGGAGGTGTGGACACCCAGGGTGGCTATCCGCGACATCCGACGACACTGAGCCATCCGAGGAGTCATCACCCACATCACCTGCTAGGAGCCGAACGCGCTCTAACTCGCCGCATGTAGCAGCTCCCGCTCTCTCACCTATCCCACCCATTAGGAGCGGGGGTACCCGTGTAGTTACTCGACCTAGGAAGAGTGCTAGGCCAGGTCCTTCTGTTTCATTCAGGATGCCTCCTCCTCCACCTCCTCATACCAGGCCCCTACACCAGCGCCTTCTATGCTCGCGCCACCTGGACGTCTCTCTCGTGATGAGTATTGGATGCCACCCAGGCATAGCTTGTATGATGGCCCTAGCGTGCTCGCTGGAGACCAGCACTCTCAGTCTAGCCGGCGGGCTAGTGACTTTGGTCCATCCGACCCTACCTTGAGCGAGATACTGAGAACCATCCAGCGCCATGAACTGACGTTACAGCAAGCCACGCGGACCTCTCAATCTGCCCAATTCCAAGCCATGATGGCGACTCACAACGTCCAGCGCCTGGAGCAAGAGCAGAGGAAGAAGAGCACGGGATGGTTCGGTTGGTTGAAGAAGAAGTGGCAGGGGTGATATGGCTAGTACTTGGGATGTATGGCAGTAGGCTGCCAGAACTATCTAAGAAGCAATTTATTTATCTATTTGAGAAACAATTCCTATTTATGGGGGTGATGACACCTTCCAATTTGTGAAACAACGACACTACTTACTATGTATGGTTAACTCGTGTTTGAATTTGTCTATGAAACAATTGATTAATGATTCAACTTTTGTAGGGTAATGTTGTTTAAAAACGTGACAATTTTTATGCTGTGTGATTGATACTCTATAATGATACTTATTATTGTATGCTTTGAATGAGACTTAAGCGTGTGATTGTAGAACGTAATAGGAATTATGAGATACAATGTGATACCAGAAACAAAAACTTATGAGATACTAAACAGACTTACCTATGTTACTAGCAGAATGCCGCCACAACGTGGAGTTCGTACGGGAAGAAGAGTTCCTACCCGAGGCAGGAACCAACCACCCACTCCGCCAGGAACACCACATGGGGATAATGCCCACCAGGAGAATGACGAGAGGATCGCCAACCTGGTGGCACAACAAATTGCCAATGCTATTCCAACAATTATTGCCCAGATCAACGCCGATCGGGCAAATACCAATGAGACCAACAACGATGGAGGCAACCGTGAGGAAGCCGAAGCTATCAGAAATGGGTGCTCGTACAAAACCTTCATGGCGTGTAAGCCAAAGGACTTCTATGGCACCGAGGGTGCAATTGAAACTTATAGGTGGTTGGATGAGATTGAAGCTGTGTTGGACATAAGCGAGTGCAAGCTGGAGCACATGGTGAGATTTGCCTCACAATCTCTCAAAGGACCGGCACTCGAGTGGTGGAGAACCATCATCCAACCTCGAGGCCGGGATGCTGTTGGCAGAATGAACTGGGCGGAATTCAGGGAATTAATTATCGGCAAGTACTGCCCGATTAACCAGCTGGAGAGACTCGAGGCTGAATTTCTAAATCTGGAGATGAAAGGCCCGAACTACACTGAGTACATCAACCGATTCCTTGCGTTGTCCCGACTGGTACCACACTTGGTAATGCCCGAATCCAAGGGCGTAGCCCGCTTCATTTGGGGGTTACACCCAAGGGTGAGGGGCATGGTTAGGTCTTCCAGGCCTACTACCCTACAGGCTGCAGTCGATGTTGCCAGCAGCCTGACTGACGACCAAGTAAGAGCCGGGTGGACGGAGCATGAAAGGACTGAGGACAAGAGGAAGACTGTGGATGGAAAGAGGAAGTGGTTCGACAACAAGAGGATGGTCGGCAGCAGTAGTGGTTCGACCAAGCGACCTGGAGAAGAGGCTAAGCGAGGTGACCAAGGTGGAAAGACTAGGAGGTTGTATCAAGGCACAAGCCCCTACTGCACTAAATGCAAGGTTCATCACCAGGGGAATGTAAACCCATGCCTTGTTTTCGATGCAAGAATTATGGTCACCTGATTAAGGACTGCGCTTATGAGCCTGGAAAGCAATGCTACGAGTGCGGAGACCCAGGACATAGGAGGAACAAATGCCCCAAGCTAGCAAAGGACAAGGACACTCGACCCAACAAGCCCACGGGAAGAGCGTTTGTGATGGATCCAAATGGTGCTCGTAAAGAACCCGACGTGGTGAACGGTACGTTTCTTGTAAATGACCACCCTGCTACTGTGCTATTTGATACTGGAGCAACCGCCAGTTTTGTTTCTACTACTTTTAAGTCATTGATTGGATTGACTGCTTGCACCTTGACTGAAACATACACCGTAGAGCTAGCTGACGGTAATATAATTGAAACTAACGAAATCATCAAAAATTGCAAGTTGATTCTAGATGGTAATTCCTTTGATATAGATCTGATGCCTATTAAATTAGGAGGTTTTGATGTAGTAGTAGGAATGGATTGGCTGGCTAAAAATAGGGCTAAAATTATCTGTGATGAGCGTTTGCTCAAAATACCCATAGCCAGCGGGGAAATGTTAGTAGTCCATGGAGAAAGGAGTCACCCACTGTGTCCTATGATATCCCACCTAAAGGCTACCCAAAGCCTTATGAAAGGACACGAAGCCTTTATATTATACGTGATGAAGGCGAAAGAGGAAAAGAAGATTGAAGACATACCTGTGGTGTCCGAATACTCGGAAGTATTCCCAGAAGACTTACCAGGACTCCCTCCAAACCGACAAGTCGAATTCCAGATTGACCTACTACCTGGCGCCGCACCGGTGGCCAAGGCTCCTTACCGACTTGCTCCACCCGAAATGAAGGAGCTAATGTTGCAAATCCAAGAGTTGCTTGACAAGGGGTTCATACGACCCAGTGTCTCACCCTAGGGTGCACCGGTGCTGTTTGTCAAAAAGAAGGACGGAACACTACGAATGTGTATCGACTATAGGGAACTGAACAAGCTTACCGTAAAGAACCGATACCCTCTTCCCAGAATTGACGACCTATTCGATCAATTGCAGGGAGCAAGCTATTTCTCGAAAATAGATCTGCGATCGGGGTATCACCAACTAAAAATAAAGGAAGAGGATGTTCCGAAAACAGCTTTCAGAACCCGATATGGTCACTACGAATACCTAGTCATGCCTTTTGGGTTGACTAACGCACCCGCAGCATTCATGGATCTCATGAACCGTGTGTGCCGTCCATACTTAGACAAGTTTGTGATCGTTTTTATCGACGATATTTTGATCTACTCTCGAAGCAAGGAGGAACATGAGAAACACCTACGGATAATTCTTGATCTGCTCAAGAATGAGCAATTATACGCAAAGTTCTCTAAATGTGAGTTCTGGATGCGTGAAATTCAGTTTCTCGGTCACATAGTGAACAAGGATGGAATCCAGGTGGACCCATCAAAGATAGAGGCTATTAAGAACTGGAAAGTCCCCGAAACTCCCACCGAGATCAGACAATTTCTTGGTTTGGCCGGCTACTATAAGAGGTTTATCAAGGATTTCTCTCGAACAGTGCAGCCTCTAACCACGTTAACCAAGAAGGATGTGACCTATGAATGGGGACAGGAACAAGATGAAGCCTTTAATCTATTAAAGGAGAAACTATGTAGCGCGCCTATCCTTGCCCTACCCGAGGGAACCAATGACTTCGTGGTTTATTGCGACGCCTCGCGCCAAGGGTTTGGCTGTGTGTTAATGCAGCGGGAGAAAGTGATCGCGTATGCATCCAGATTGCTGAACGAGCACGAAAGGAATTATACGACACATGATTTGGAACTAGGTGCTGTGGTGTTTGCACTCAAAATATGGAGACACTACCTTTATGGTACTAAGTGTGTCATCTATACCGATCATAAAAGCCTGCAGCATATCCTCAACCAGAAAATGTTGAACATGCGCCAAAGAAGATGGGTAGAGTTACTAAGCGATTACGAATGCGAGATTCGCTACCATCCGGGCAAGGCAAATGTGGTAGCTGATGCCTTGAGTAGAAAGGAACAGGAGAAACCTCTTCGCGTTCGTGCTTTAAGGATGAGCGTACACACTAGCCTCGTTGCTAGGATTAGGGAAGCACAAAGGCAAGCCTTCAATGAGAATAACCTGATGGGAGAGATGTTAACAGGGATGGAAAAGCGTTTGGAAAGGGACAATGATGGGCTATACAAATGCGGAGGAAGGACGTGGATACCTAATCATGGCGGGGTTAGGACTATAGTCTTGGACGAAGCTCACAAGTCTAGATATTCGATTCACCCGGGAGTGATAAGATGTATCAGGACTTAAAGGCACTTTTCTGGTGGCCTGGACTAAAGAAATCTATCGCCACCTATGTGAGCAAATGTTTAACCTGCGCAATGGTAAAGGCTGAAAACCAAAAACCATCAGGAACCTTACAGCAGCCCGAAATCCCGGAATGGAAATGGGATAACATTACTATGGATTTTGTCACAAAACTACCAAGAACGTCTCGCGGTCATGATACAATTTGGGTAGTTGTAGACAGGCTTACCAAATCAGCACATTTCTTACCAGTCCGAGAAGACTATGAGATGTCGAAGTTAGCCCGAATATACATCGACGAAATTGTGACTCGGCATGGAGTGCCACTCTCGATCATCTCTGATCGTGATAGTCGTTTCACGTCACGATTTTGGAAATCTCTCCAACAAGCCTTAGGGACTCGTCTTGACATAAGCACGGCGTATCACCCTCAAACCGACGGGCAGAGTGAAAGAACTATTCAGACCTTGGAAGATATGCTGAGAGCGTGCGTAATCGACTTTGGTGGAAGCTGGGATCGCCACCTTCCACTAGTGGAATTCTCCTATAATAATAGTTACCACGCTAGTATAAAATCTGCCCCGTATGAAGCCTTGTACGGCCGGAAATGTCGGTCGCCATTAAGCTGGAATGAGATAGGAGATAGTCAAGTGATGGGACCCGATGTTGTGATGGAGACTACTGAGAAGATAGCCAAGATTAAGGAACGACTGAAAACAGCCCGAGACCGTCAAAAGAAATATGCTGACAGAAGACGAAAACCTCTTGAATTTCAAGTAGGTGATAAAGTAATGTTGAAAGTCGCGCCATGGAAAGGAGTTGTGAGATTTGGCAAGAAGGGCAAGTTAAGCCCAAGGTATATTGGACCCTTTGAAATACTAGCAAGAGTTGGTCCGGTAGCATACCAACTCAATCTTCCTGAGGAGCTGAGCTACATACATAACACTTTCCATGTGTCAAATTTGAAGAAGTGTCTCGTTGACAAAGCCCTGGAGTTACCATTGAAAGAAGAGAAAATAAATGACAAATTGAACTTTGTCGAGGAACCCATAGAGATTACTGACCGATTGGTTCAGAGACTTAGGCGAAGTTGCATACCTAAGGTGAAGGTACGATGGAACTCTAAACGAGGACCTGAGTTTACATGGGAGCGGGAAGATGAGATGAGAAACCAATATCCATATCTCTTCAAAGCCAACCGTTCAGAGACTCACCAGAAACAAAAACTTCGAGACGAAATTCTCTAAACGGTGGGAGAATGTAACAACCCCTCCTCGACCCTTACAAAAGATATGGAAATTTTTCTAAGTCAAAAGCATGAACAGTGCTCATGTGTCTAACAGTACTTATAAGCCTGGAAAAATGCCCCCGTGACTAAGTCCTGGTCGTTTCAGCGGCCCTAAAACGACCAACAATGCTAATACGGCCAACAGTGGTAAAACGACCAACAGTGGTTATACGACCAACAGTGGTTATACGCCCAACAGTGGTTATACGCCCAACAGTGTTATACGCCCAACAGTGGTTATACGCCCAAAACAGTAGTTATACGCCCAAAACAGGGGTTAAACGGCCAGAATTTTCTATGTATTTCGAGTATGTACTTTGCTCCTGATTATTTTTCCACATTAATTTTACATCCATTTGGATATTTTACAATGTGGAAACATAAATCTTATGTATGAAACTGTTATCCGAATGAATATTAGAAACAAGTATGATCCAATACTTAGACAAATAACTCATCCTTATATATATATATATATACCCGCGGATTAACCAGAAATAATAATACTAATAAAAGAATACAAATAAAACAAATGAAATGAATAAAACAAACAATCTGCATGGCCGCCCACTGAACCACCAATCCAACACCATCTGCGAAACCCATTCAAACACTCAACTTTTCCCACTTTTCTATACATGCAAACCCGTGCATAATTTTTATATCCTTTCTCTCAACATTTTACTCTCAAACTCTCGGACTTCCTCTCTCTCACTACTCACTACTCTCTCTTTGCTTCTTTTGACTGAAATCACACACACACTTCATTTTCCTAACCTTCTAGCAACAACTATCGAAGGAAACAAGGCTGTTCCGCTGAGAATCGAATGGTTTTGTTAGTTCTAGCCTCCTAAATTCCTCACACGTAAGTAATATAAACTTCTGATAATCTAAATCCTAGTAAACTCATTTGTGTTCTACTATAAACACTACTCTCATTATTCCAACAGAAAGCTTTCGACTGGAACCTCACTCTCATTAAGACTCCACTTCGAACAAGGTACCACTCTCTTGAACTCACAAACCAAAGGCTGATATACAAGGATTCTACCTTGTATATCCTCATATCATGTGTTCAAGCCACACTTAACCGGATAATTATATATATAAACCTTGTAAACCTGCCTAAACAATGAAACAAACACCCAAATATATACCTATACTTTCTGAAATTTAGGTTACTAATACTATAAAAGTGGTTGGGAGGGTAAATGTGGTATTTACAATAGTGTAAATAGGGCAAGACACCCGATCTTAGTAAGTATTCATGCGAAACCAAGATTTAAGGGCATATTTCAGTAAGTTAGAGCATAGAATACTTAGAAAGTCAACTTGGAAAAGGTTAGTAAAAGATGCCAAAGCTAGTATACACAAGTTGGATGACCCGAAATATGGAAATAACCCAGGAAACGAGCCATAACTTGAACAACTTAGACTCTAAGAATTTTCAGGACTTAGAATAATTATTTCAAAAATAAAAACCGAATCTGGGGAATTTTCAGGTTAATATGCAATTTTTATGAATTTATTAACAAAAGTCGAATTACCCGAAAACCGTAAATTGTGTTTTAATATCACCAAATAGGGTCTGATATTTTGGGGTTAAAACAGATTCAAATAGGCATTAAAAGCTTACGAAAATATTAGGGTTAAAATGGTAAAAAGACGAACTATGGGGTAGAAAATGTCAATTTTGAAACATGAGGGGCCAAAAGTGTAAATTCTGCATTTTTGCAGAATTTCAGTAACTTTACGGTCAGAAACTAGTATTAGGCTAATTCATACGATAACAGACTTATAAGAACCATGAAACCCGAAGTACACACGCTAAAACCTTAACTTTCCTAAAAAGGAAACTTTTGACACAAAAGTCTAAAGAAACAAAGGCATGAACGCCCTCACTATAATTGCCACCAAATTATGTTCCTAATAATTAGGAATCTATAGCTTATTGCTTGAATTATGATTATAGGGTGCTAGGACTTGAAACTATCTGTTTGTGCATCCTGTCTGATATCAAGGTGAGTTCTCGTGTCCCCTTTTTATTTTAAGTTTTTTGGGGATGAAGCATGCTCTATTTTTATTTTTAAAGCTGAAACTATTATTTTGTGATATTATATAATGCTATGTTGTGGACTTGTTGATACCTGCTGATACATGAATCACAATCATTAAGTCTTCTGTGAACCGCTTGTTTATATGGATAGATCTATTTGGGGAATCCCCCACACACAGTGGCTCCCGCTACAGGGAGGTACCCCCACTGGAGATCCGAAAGGTCGTTTTGGCATGTGACAGGTTTTATAAGAAACAAACGTGGACCTTACTGGCAGGTACGGTCCACCTGCTATGGGGCTCAGCTTCTCCCTGCGGGGTTAACCGGTATAACATAACTTTAGAAGAGGCAAGCCGGGACTGAGTGCAGGGTTGGTTGTGATCCCACGACATATATACTAAATATAATACTTTGATATACGAACCTTATGAGACTCTTTTATTTCTCGAAACAAAACCACTTGAACTCACCAACTTTTTAGTTGACACTTCTTCTTTTTGAGCATGTTTCAGGTAACATATGATGGAGACCTAGCTTGTTTAGAGGATGCTTGGACGACCTAGTATCCCGACTTCATGGCATTATGGACCTTATGTAAAACTTTTGAACAATTTGTTAGGAATGACACTATAATTATGTACCTTTGACATGAAACAATTGATGTAACCGGGCTAAGCCGTTTAGTCCCGGATTTTATTTTTAGCTATTGTAATGCCATGTGATGTTTCCTCTACTTGTGTGCTCTTATGATGGTCTGCTTCCGCTGCCACGTTGTTGCTAGTCTGCGACGTCCCACCCTCCTTGGGCCCGAGGGTGTGACATTCGTTAAGATAACAACGGGAATCAAGACAATTTGGCCTTTTTCCTTTCGAAGTTCTAGGTGTTTGAATGTCTAAGTCCGATCCTCTATAAGGTTGTACAAGAGATTCGGTTAAGAGGATTCCTTAGGAAATCCCGTTTATGTGAATCCTCTACAAACACCCGTGTTAGTATTTTATCATTATTTATTTAACGATGTCGGTGGCGGTGTTTGTATACGTTTCGAGTATTAACGAGTATGTGCTAATGATAACGATAGTGGTTTGAATAGTGTTAACCTGGAATTACGGGGTGTCACAAGAAGAAGGAGGGACAACAGACTAGATTTCTAGGGTTTGGATGAAGTAAAACAAACCACGAGATTCCCTCGCCTTTTATAGTCACTTTCTCTCTCCTGGTGCATTAAATGCCACCCGAAAGGAGACAAGACTCGTAGGAACTTTTTCAAAATGAACCAATGGGAAAACAGCATCACCTGCCGGCAGGAAGGAAAATGACGGCTCCACTACATGGCCGCATCAGGTAAAGGACAGACCGCACAGCCGTACGGTTGCGTCTCATAAATACACAGGAAAAAGGCATCATTCTCTACAAAAGAATGTTTTAGTCTAGTATGTTCAATATTAACAAACTAGACTAGGGGGACTTGTAGACGTAGGGTACAATAACCCACATGTAACCGGATACTTGAACCCGGAAGCATGGCCCGTTCGGGCGTAACAGGTAAGTCAGCAGGACATGGGCCCCACATTTAATTACATCGGATCACCGCCAGTCCCAGTCGTTAATTCAACAACAATCAATCAATGTAATGTAACAGGTTCGCTTGGGAATACTCCTTTTAAATAAGCACACGGTTACAGCAGACAAACACTATAAATATCAGGTGAGGAGGATCGGTATGCACACATAAAAAGAATACACTAAAAACTCTCTCTTTATTCCTTTTATCATATGTTCCAATCAATCGATACTTATCCTCACGCCGGAGGGTCGTTACAAGGAGACTTCCCACCCTGAAACGCCTTAACCAGTGTTGTTTTACTTGTGCGTAGGTGTGAAGCTTCAGAGAGTACCTCGTGGATCGAAGTTCACTAGACCGAAACCATCCAGAGTTGGGCCTCGTATTTACACATAACATGAAAAGTATATAAGTGAAAATACATGCCTAAAAATATCTATAAAAGTAAAAAAATATACCTACCATGTGATTTTTGTGTTGTTTTCTGTATGTTGTCATTCTTTTCTAATTTTATTTTTTTAACCCTCATATCTTTAGTATTGTTTACTCCATAAAACTCAAAAACACTCTTATTCCCAAACCAATGTATCAATTAAACTCAGAATCTGGATAATACAACGAGAATAGAAGAAAAACGATATCAAACATAAAAGAAGAGACTAAACATTACAAGGACGAACACAAAATTAAACAAACTCAAGAAATCATCATAAAGACATAAACCTTAGGAATGATTCCCACAAGAATGATGAAGATCAATATACAAAACTTCGATCTTGAACAGAAGAGAATGAGGCCAAATAAGAAGCATGTATTGTGTGTAGTTGATGATGATCAGAAGTGAAACAACAACTTCTATCATGATGACAAGAAGATGAAGATGAAGATATATTGTGTTCTGTGGAAATTGATATGTGTTTATGATATTCCAGTCCACAATACACACACTCTCTTTATATTTTATATTAACAAACTAGAGCTGCAACCCACTTAATACAATCCCATTAAAAAACGATCCATCAGTCTTGATTTCTGTTGTCATAAGCCCAATCTAACTCAATCCACACAGCTGCATGCTTGTAGCTTAGCACCTTAGTCCAGCAACACTTCAAAGTTCTCACCACATATATGCAAACCAATATATGAAAAGAAGTAATAAACATACAACTAGTTAGATGTAATTTTGATATTGAATTGAATGAATAAAAAATACACATATTTCAACACGATGCGACTATGATAAGGCCGGAGATGGCAATCTTTCGCCGAAATAACTCTGGGAACGATTGAAAAAGGAATCATGCATAATCAGTTTGTACCATATGCTTTAATAACTATACTGATATGACGGTGGCGGTGGCGGTGGATACACGGGTAGATGAAGAATTCACACAACACACGCATAAAAGTGTTGTACACTCTGCTTTAAAAAGTTGTACCAATAACTAGAGTAACTTCCTCTCAGAGAGAAAAGTTGTTGTTTAATATAATTTTAATTCATTCGTATTTATTAATTTTAGAAAACAAGAGATATAGGAAGGCAGTGAAGCATCGTTGACATTTGTAAGATTTTAAATGTTAAAATAGAGATGCAAAAGTAGTGTAGTAAAGTAAAAACAAAGATGCAAGGAGTCTTGAAGAAGACACATGTTAATACGTGGAAGACAGTGAGACACATAAAATATTGTTCATTAGGGCATCAATCAATAATAAGATAAACTAGAAACTAGGCCCGCGCGATGCAGCGTGTTTGTAATTTTGTTATACGCGTTGTGAAGATAATATTAACGTGGTTAAGTAAACAAAAGAAATGTATGAAGTTGCAACCGATCAAACACTTATATAACACTACTGATGTTCTTCGTTTGATTTTAGCTTCCTTCTTCATGGTTCCAATGTATTATCATAAGTCAATGTAACCTATGATACTAGAAAAATACCTTATTTCGAACACAACTTTGTTTTTAACAAGTTAATACCATGATGATATTGACGATTATAGTGTCGGTTGTCGGATACTTATATCTGTGGAAAACGAATAGAACCTGAATCTGGAGGCTCACGACGCATGATACTAGTTATTGAGCGTTGTATAATTTTTAATTCCTTTTATATAAGTAAAAGAAATACAAAATTTTAAAATAAATTAGTATTAAAAATTTTTTATTTATATCGATAAAAATATGTATATTAAGTAATAAGAAAGTAAGTTTAGAATCTTGATTTTGCAGTTTAAGATTAGATTGAAAAGATGAAAAAGAAAATATACAGGTCATGATAGTTGAGGGGCATTTTTTTTTCAAAAACACATTTAAGATGGAACTGCAAGAAAAAGAAAAAAACCACCAAGACTTGAACACGAGGCATATAAGCATTGCAAAGAAGTCAATGACATAAACCACCAAGCCACAAACAAACTATTGTTGTAATGTGGTGTTATAATATCTATATATAAAGTGATTTATTAAAAATATTAAGGGCTGTTTGGCAGCCTCTTAATCAGTCTCTTAATGGTTCAGATGCTGAATGGTTCAGCACTTAATGGTTCGGACTGTTTGTTTCACGATCACATGTCTGAATGGTTAAGACATTTGCCTCTGAATGGTTAAGCATTATACAAATGCTGAATGGTTAAGAGCTCTAATGCTGAATGGTTAAGAGCTTTAATGCTGAATGGTAAAGATCACTTATCTGAATTGGTCAGACATTTGCCTTTGAATAATTAAGTGATATACCAACTCTTAATGGTTCAGACCTCTTAATGGTTCAGCACCTAATGGTTCAGACATCTTATTGGTTCAGCACTTAATCATTCAGATACTACCAAACAGCCCCTAAGTATATCTTAATCTTAACTACTGTATAATGCATAAACTTAGGGTAGAAATGTAAGTCCATTCACCTCTCTCACTGTTTGTTTTCCGTCTCCCCATTCCCTCCGGCAAGAGTTACTACCCCATTCATCAACCATTAATCAAACCCTTTAATCGGTTAACCTCCATCAGCGCTTTAAATTCACTTCATCGGTTCATCTCCATCGCTGGCTTGTTTAATTTTCTCTCCTACTCCCAACTCTATCGCCCCCTTGATTTCACTTCATCTGTTCATAATTATCGACGGGTTGAATGCTTGATTCATCACTTTGGCATTTTCAATCGTCTATATCGGCTATTTCTGTACATAAGCCCCAATATCAAGCCATCAGTTGATCGTTATGTGCATTCATCATCATCAAGCCACATGTTACCTTGCCTTCCATATCGTCGCATCAGTTACGGTCGATTTGAATCGCAGGGACCCTTGAATTAAGTCGCATGCTTCAACGCCCTTCCCCTATGAGTTGTATGCTCGCTCCCCTTCCCTTCAACATTCCAAACTCACCAACAAAATTTATATACATGTTCATTTTTTCATTTTCATTTCCATTTGATCTTTAGATAACCCTCTGTTTCAAATCACAGGTGAGAATTTACTTAAACGAGGGGAAACATGTCATCTTAGATAATCCATCATGGTCTTTGGCTACATTCTTGACCATCTTTGTTATTATTTTCCTACTTATGGAGAGCTCAATTCATCGTTTATGCAATGTAAGTGTTCCTCATCTTCATAGAAAATACTCTAGATTTTTTACCTTAATTAATATTGGAATTTGTATTGTTTAAGAGCACTCCATCTTTACCTACATGTATAGTTTCTTAATGTGGATTTGGGTGCATGTATGATTATATAGTTTTTTTATGTTTATGTTAAATGGGTTATGGATTATCGAAATATTTGTGCCTGCCTCTGATTATTTGCTTTAATCTTTATTACTTTGAGCACCAAGATGAAGTTAAACCAACTTTTTATCTCACTTAAGTACATATGAGATGATGTTACGGGGGTTATACTAAGTGTCTAATATATGGATATCCCTATTGGAATATTGTGACTTAGTGTATTGATTATATGGAATTTTTAAAATGGTATAATTACATGCAAAGGAACAAAGGATTGGATTAATCACCCAAATGGGTCGTTTGGGTGTATGGATTGAAATGGTTTACTTCATATACATAAGATGGGTGGTAACATGTCAAATGAGTGGTAAAAATCTGTTTATTGAATGGACGTCAAGAAATGCTTAAGAAGACATGTAAATGGATGAGTAACTAAATACTTATGTATTAAGGGAAATGAATATCCATGTTATGCGTAATAATGACAACAATACTTCTACGAGCTTGGAATACAACGGGTAAAAAGGACAACAATACTTCTACAGGGCAAAATTGAGTGATTTTCCACTCCAATAAAAGACATACATATAAAAATTGAGTTGTTATAATAAAGCTAGTAATAGTATAAGGATTCACTTGGATTTGGTAAGTACCTGGTGCTGCAAAGAGCTCCCGCGCTTTCGCAGGGTCCAGGGAGGGTCTGTCCCATTTAAGGGAAGATGTACGCGGTCTTTCCCCCACATTTTGTGGGGAGGCCGTTTCCACGGATCGAACCTGAGACCTTCGGTCCCTTAGTAACAGCTTTTACCGCTGCGCCAAGGCCCGCCCTCTTCACTTGGATTTGGTAAGTATTATGGCTAAATTGGCTAATGAGGTGATATGATAGTTTGTTTGTCATAACTTTTTATTGAAGCATAGGTGGGTGGACTATTGGATGATTGGGTCTATGTTCATTAATTCATTGTTGTCTATTAACATGTTGTGTAATTGTGGTAAGATAACAGAGGATGTGTAATAACATGTTTATGAAACCAAGATGTCTCGAGCAGACAGAAGAAACTTGAATTAAGACACATATGTTAACCTAAGTGTTAAAGAAGTTGCAGAATGTAAGGTATGTCTTAAACTAAATGACATGTGTTTTAGCTAATAGTTGTTTACATGGGGAGCCATAGTTGTTTAAATTACTCTAGACAATGACGATGGAACGACGGGTTAATGTGGTTTAAATTATGGGTCAAACAATGGTTAATAGGGTATATATATATGATGCAGTGTAAGTTATATATTATTTATGTGCGCTTAAATTAACCATTGATAAGTTGATGGATGAATAAAGGAAACACTTACACACCCACGTTGTATGTACCTGTGATGATTACGTTTATCTCTATCAACAAAACTGATTATTAGAAATATATATATATATATATATATATATATATATATATATATATATATATATATATGTATATATATATATATATATATATATATATATGTATATATATGTATATACCTATACATATATATATATGTATATATATGTATATACCTATATATATATATGTATATATATGTATATATACCTATACATATATATATATATATATATATATGTATATATATGTATATATATGTGTATAATACGTATATTTATATATATGTATATATATGTATATATAGTATATTTATGTATATGTATATGTATATGTATATATGTATATGTATATGTATGTATATGTATGTATATGTATATGTATGTATATGTAAAGGACTTATCTATCCAGGGCATATTAGAAAAATTTATGTCTGTGGTAACTACTAATTTTTCTAAATATCACTGGTAGTAGTTTTGTGATCAATAAAAATTCTTTTTCGTGAAGGTCTGTAAGTATGGGCATCGGCATGGGGGAATGAAGCAAAAATCTTACATCCTATATTAGGAGGGAATATGTATGTTGCAATATTTCATGTTGTCATTATAAATTTTCCACCAATCGATTAAGGAGTCTTTCTATTTCACTGTTTAATATGAATTCTACATAATCAATCATACCATGATGGTAAAATTGAACTATTTCATCTTCAGACAATATCTTTATAGGAGGGAACACTTGTAAAAGGAGAAGACCAGTTGAACTATCTCAACTCTTAACCTTGAATTTAATGTATCTCCAAAGCTAGATTAACTAGTTTCTGTTGTAATTCATATAGAATTGAAGGAAATTCTGTACAAATCTTCTGTGATACGATTTGTTTGAACTCTGGAAATTGGTCAATAACCGGTTTTAAACAACGTTTCCAAGGTGTATCAAGAATCCTTACTTTAAACATGTCATAACTCCTGTTTAAAAATGTATTATTTTTCTCCTTTTGCTCGAGCTTTTGTATTAATTGTCTATTTTTTTATTCGAGCATTTCTATTTTTTGTTTTAATAGACTTTTTTCAATCCTTTCATGTATAATTTGTGTATCTTTTTAATGTTTTAAAAGCTGATCTTGTAGTTTTGCAATCAACTCTTCTTGTGCTTTAATAATTTTTTCAGGATCAGCTTTGGCTATTTCTGAAGATGTTGGGATTTCTTCGGGTTCAATATAAACTGTTTATCCCAAAATGTTCTCTTGTTGTTTCTAAGGCTTGTGAAAAATTTGTAAAGCCTTTATAAATTGATTTAGGACACTGAATATGTTTGGCTACTGTTTCCCATTTGTTAAAAGTACTAATTTTAGTACCGTAAAAAATAACATAATGGGTAAACTTGAGCATCTTTTTTCAGGTGTCTCTGTTTTTCAGGTGTCTATGTTCTTTGTTTGTGAAAATAAATACTTAAAGCATTTAACACCTGATCCAAATAAGAACTTGGCATATGCAAGTGGCTTGGTGTTAAACCCAAAAAGGATTACATGATAAACATATTTGACTATTGGTTTTCAACTTTTCTTTTACTTTGCATGCAATATGTATGGATGCTTACGTTTTCTAATTCCAGGTTCTATGCAAAGCTTATAACACTACTAGGAAGAATTCTAGAAACATGTTCCTAACCTATAAAACAACCATAAGAACACATGTGATTATTAAATTTTTTATTATTTACATGGAGAAAGATTTTACAAATGACTATTGATCTTGGTCAAAAGAATTAAAACTTGGAGGTGCTTTATCTAAAAGCTGAAGTAACACACCGTTTTAACCCTGGGTTTTCGACTTGTACAATAGCATCAACCCTGTTTTATCTAGGAAAATAAAATAGTGTTAAGGTAAAGTGGTCTTTTTTTCCACTCGTTCAATAAGGATATGAAGTGATACACTCTAAAATATAAATGATGAACTGAATCTCCTATATTTTATGAATTGTGAATTTTTATGTACTACATTTTGAGATGGCTTTAGGCCTTCTTGTCATGTTACGCCAAATCTTTGACCAGTGACCTGTAATGAAAGAAATTGATTTCTAATAAATCTTATTCAGGTCAAAAGCTTTATTGGTTTTAGTGATTATTACTAGCGTCATTTTTTGAATATATATAGTGTATTAGTGTCACTTGATAATCAAGTATATATATATATGTATATATATGTATATATATGTATATATATATATATACACACACACACGATTGCTTGTTGAACCCTGTGAATTGTGTGAAAGTAGGATACTTCAAATTCGGGTATATATTGGACTTATTTTCCAAATGTGTTTAGATGGGAAAAATATTTACTAAAATGGGTTTCCTTTTTTCCTTCTCTTCTTTATTTTAACTAATCTTATAATTAATTTCTTTTTATTTAACTAATCTTATTCTTTTTTATTTTAACTAATCTTAAAATTATTTAACTAATCTTATTCTTTTTTGAGGAAAAACATCTCCTTTTTCTTCTCTGTCACTTTGAGTATACTAAATATGTCTTGTTTGTTTGCTTAACTCTTAAGGGTCGAAAAATAATGGAAATTTATTGCTAAATTGTGTTAAATAAATGTTCATTTTGTTCACAGTAGTGTAACCCCATATTTGATGAAATAGATCACTGGATTATTTGAAATTGTGGGAACATATTATATATAAAAATATATATAATTTTTATGTTTAGTGATTTGAGGTTTAATTTGTAAATGGCTTTTATAATCATAGTCTTTATGATTGTATTTGATGTTGAGACCGTAGAGAGTCGTACGTCAGGTTATTTAGTTTTTTTGTTGTTGTTCTTATTTCATTTTAAAGTTTATTTAGATGATTATTTTAGCTGATTGTAATTTGGTTTGATTAAAAATAAAGAGAAACGAATTATAATAAGTTAGAACAACTAAAAACAAACTAAAATGAGTTAGATTGAAAACAAATAAATAAAAGTTGATAATAAGTTTAAGAATAAAAGATAAAGGATAACAATTATTTTAAGACTAGTTAAAGAAAAATAAACACCGATTTTAATAAATAATTTTCAAATCATCCATTTTGATAACTATTTTCCCAACTACATCCTTTCGGATAAAAAAACTCATATATATTGCACATAAACTAACAAGTATACTTACTATTGTTACCAAAACAAATATAACCTTCAATCTTCACTTGCTAAGGTTTATGGTGCTTCGCGTTGTATAATTTTAAATTATATATTGGCCTCGATTTACCTCTCAAATAATATAATAAACTTTTATTTAAATTACATTTTTAATTATTATTTTTATCATCACACTATTCAGTTATAATTAAAAAATATATTTATGGTGTATGTTATTATTTTGTAATGTGGAGTGCTAATTTGATCTACACCTCGTCGTGAATTTTGTTCGAACCTGAGTAACGTGCTTATTTTAATAAAGTTTTGACTTCAACTTGGACCACTAGAGTTTATAATTTTAAAGTTTTGTCATCAGATGTTGCTTTTATGGTTCCTGACGAACCGAAATGACAACAACCAAAATCACTCAGTTTTGCGTGTGGGAAAACAACTAGCCTCCCATCATATAATTTTCGAGAAAACCACTAAAGTTTACTAAGACTTCGCTTTTATGGATTCCGACGAGCCGCCCGCTAATAACCAAAGTAACAACATTGCGTGGAAAAATGACGAGGCTTCCGCCGCGTAACGCGGGAAAAACCTAGTAATATAATATGTGTCAAAAAGAATAAACGTCATTTTTTTCTATTTCTATAATTTTACATTGAAAATCTAAATAATTTATTTTATATTGTGTATTATCATAATACAATGTTCTTTGTAAATAAAACAAACAAAATAAACACGACATATACATGAAATAGAAAAGTTACATTTAATGAATAAAATATTTAAAAGGAAGTGGGGTGAGAAGAAGATAAA
Source organism: Flaveria linearis (assembly GCA_024085815.1). Taxonomy (NCBI): domain Eukaryota; kingdom Viridiplantae; phylum Streptophyta; class Magnoliopsida; order Asterales; family Asteraceae; genus Flaveria; species Flaveria linearis. Next base: position 57,723,230 of record CM044002.1, read on the forward strand.
GTTCTCATGCCTAAGAACAACTCCCACAAAAAAGGAGAATAAAGATGCAAAAGAGACTTAAAACATGCATATTCTTTGTTCTTTTTGCATGTCTTGTTATGAATTAGATTCTTGACTAAATTACAGAAATTGTCTTTTAACTATGTAGAAAATTATAGATCTTGTCCTTTAACTTTCTAAATTACACTGGCTATCCTTTTTATTAAACTTTCTTTCACTTAATACCCTTTATACTAACGTCCGTTTAAAGCTTCTGTTAAGCGCAGTCACGCACCTCTCACGTGAGGGGCAATTTCGTCCTTTTAAACCTATAAACGTTGCAGACGATCAAAATAAATACCCCTACCCCATCTTCTTCTCCACTGAAACTAGGGTTCTTGAAATTGCACGATTATGGTGTATTGTTGGTGTGGCAAGCAAGCTGTTCTAAGAACCTCGTGGAACCCTAGAAATCCTGGTCGTCGGTTCTATGGATGTCCTGTAAAGGTAAGTCTCCTTCATCTTTTACTTACAGTTGTAATGCAGGGATCATTTCTTAGTTATTCTTCGTCCCCATTTCTCTAAAAAGTTCAGTTGTAATGCAGGGATCAAATTGTCGTTTCATTGGATGGTTTGATCCGCAGATGTATGAAAGATCAGTAGTGATTATTCCAGGTCTGTTAAAGGCAAAAAAATGAACTTGAAGAAGATCTTAAACTTAGTCAAGCTGAATCAAGGAAATGGAAGAAGTGTTTGTTTATGAGTTGGATTGGGATTATTGTGTTGTTAGCTGCTATGAAAATGTACTAAGCTGATGTTGCTTTCAACTGATTTTGTATTAGGCAAATGTTCTAAGCAAATGTAAAATATTAGGACTAATGTATTGTTTGATTATGGTTATGGGAAATGCAAGCAATGTTTTGAATCTTATATTGTTTCCTCTTTTATGTTTGACAATGCATAATGAACAGACAAATGCATAATGAACAGACATAAACCAACAAATGCATAATGACTATGGTTATAAGAATATCAATGATAATCAAACAAATGCACAGGCATATAAATGAACAGACATAAACCAACAAATGCATAATGAACAGACATAAACCAACAAATGAACAGACATATAAAACAGACACCAAATGCATTTAACCAACAGACTAATGTACCATACAACCAACAAATGAACAGACACCACCAAAAGCATTTAACCAAACATAAACCATTATATTGCATAATGACCATTGATCCAACAAAGTCTATCAACATACATATAAAACAGACACCAAAGGACAGTTATCAAAATACACCATAAGTTTGTTCATTACATAAACCGTAGACAATTCATTAAACCAAAAGACTACAAAACTAGCTTTGTCCTCTGCAAGTCCTGCTATTGTGGCCTGTTCTTTTACACTTGCGACATGTCACTGATGTTGCTTTCCTTGACAACTTCCCACCTTTTGTCACATCCTCTAACTCTACTGCTGATCTCTTCCTTGCCTTTCTTGGCCTCCTAATAGGCTTGTGATAAATAGGTGGTATGATAATTGTTGGCACTTGGGATTTTGGCCACATTGATTTGCCATTAATTGGATAAATCATGAACTTATAAACTTCTTTCCACCTTTCCATCCTATAAATAGGATTCAAAAGCTTTCAGGTAAGCCAACTGATTGTCCATTTGCAGCTTTGTTCCAGATGGCTGCCACTGCATGTTTGCATGGTATGCAGTGAGTTCCCATCTTCTACATGCACAGCTTCTCTGACTCATGTTCACCACACACTGATCTCCAAATGGTCCACATACTTGATAGTGTTCTTCCCCATTCCAAATCACAGTATACCTATCAATAAGTTTTTAATAGAACATATTAGTAGCATATGATTTCAATTTTAAAATCATTCATACTTTTATAATGACCTACTAACCTGGTAGCATCCTTCTTGATTGCCTCAAACAATTTAGTAGCATATGGTGTTAATAAACCATCACTTCTATCAATAACTTTAAGCACATTCACTATTCTCTTCATCAAATACTCCCTTATGTACTCTAAAACAGTGATTATGGGTTTGTCCCTACCTTCTAAAATCTTGGAATTCATAACTTCACACATGTTATTAAGCATGACCTCTGAGATTGCCCTACCTATAATCAAACAACTATTTTAGACAGGTATATGTAATGATTTAGTAATGAAAGCCTGATGTACTATATTCTTACCTGAAAAGTGTGATCTTGCCCAGTGTTTGGGTGGTATTTTAGATAACCACACATGTGCATCCTTATTAAACTTCTTTAGCTCATCCATTTCCTTTTCAAATCTAACAGGTGTTGTAGCTGTGGCAATTTTCCATAGAAATCCTTGTACACTTTTCCTTTGAAAGTTTGTCTCATATTCTCATTGATATGTCTGTGAGACAGTATCTATGTTCTGCACATGGGAATACCTTAGCCAATGCAGGTATAATGCCCTGTTTTGAACATAATAAACAAATATGAAATGATGTGAGTTATAAACGATTGAATAGAAATATTAGCTATAAATGTAAACAATTAAAGCACATAGGAATACCTTCTGCCTATCACTTATAAATGTGAAGTTTGAGTTCCTCTCTAAGTCCAGATCATCACCAAGGCATTCTAGAAACCATGTCCAAGAGTTGAAAGTTTCAGCTTCTACTATGGCATAAGAAAGTGGATAAGTACCATTATTTGGGTCAATACCCACTGCAGTAAGAACTTGGCCTGGAAAGGGACCTTTCATGAAGGCCCTATCAAGGCCTAATAGATCTCTCCCAATTGCTTTGAATCCCTGTTTTAAAGAACCTAAACACACATACACTCTCTTGAATCGTCTGTGTTCACTTATTGGGTCTGTTGATGGCTCAACCTCTAATTTCACTGTTGTACCAGGATTTGTGTTTATCAATTCCTCCATATAATCTCTAAGCAAACCATACTGAGAGCTATAATCACCATGGATACGGACCATAGCTATGTTCTTGGCCCTGAAAGCCTTCATCTGAGAAACTCCAACCTCATACCTTCTCTGAAACTGCTCTTGAACTGCTTTCACTAGAATATTAGGATTTTCCTCTAATTGATTCATAAGTTGTTTAGAAAGAAAAGTTGTTGTACATGCTTTAATATGCCTGCTTTGAAGGCATTTATGCTCATCTACCAAGGTTTTGACCACCCATGTGTCTGATCTAGATTCTTTGGAAAGTAAAAGCACCCAAGGGCATAAATACTGTTCTGGGTTTGTCTTTTTTCCTCTGCCTCCAACATTTTTTGGTTTTGGTCCTTTACCTTTACTACAACTGCTAGACCCAACTTCACTTTCCTTGTGGACCCCATCTGTAGACTCAAATCTGGGAATATCACCCCAACAAACAGCTCTAACCCTCTTCCTATCATCCTTTAGAATTCTTAATTGTCTTCTTGTTTCAACAGCATGTTCTCTAATCAACTTTTTGCTTCTTCTTTAGTTCCAACATTTAACCAAGATAGAACCTTGATCTGTTTTCATTCTCCTTCCTTATGGTCCTTAATCTTATTTTTCTAATCCTACTACCATTCTCATCAGACTCTGATCCACTACAAATTGTTCATTATCAATTTCATCAATATCTATCTCACAACCATCTGCATTATCATTTACGTTGGCATCATTTTCAACATCATCATCAACATGCACCCTAAAATCTGTCATATCAACCTCTACATCATCAATATTGTTTCCATCATCTACATTGAAATCACTATCATCCTCATCACTTTCATTATCAACATGTAATGCTTCATTCTTATCTAGATTATCAACATGCTCTCTTGTCTTACCATCTAGATCATCAACATGCTCTCCTGTGTTACCATCTAGATCATCAACATGCTCTCCTGTGTTACTATCTAGATCAGCAACATGCTCTCCTTCATTACCATATATATTATTCCACTGTTCTCTTTCATTTGCTTCAACATGCCCTCCTTCATTACCATCTATATTACTCCACTGTTCTCTTTCATTTGCTTCAACATGCTCTCCTTCATTACCATCATTTGCTTTAACATGCTCCCCTTCATTATCATCTATATTATTAGACTGTTCTCTTTTATTTGCTTCAACATGCTCTTCTTCATTACCATCTATATTATAATCATTTCCCATGTGCACTTCTTCATTCCCATCAATGCCATCAACTTGTTCATTACCACTACCAAAGAAAGGATCAAAGTTTGGATCATCTAAACCAATTTCAATTTGATCTTGTTGGACACTACTTTCACCAGTATCATCAGTCCACCCTAACAACAATCTACATCTACTGACATTAGCCATTTCCATAATCATTACTTGTTTATCACTAAGCTCTTCAATTCTAACCTTAGATGAAGAGCAAAAGTAAGTGTGCACATTTGTTGTTTCAAATTCAACATACACATTAAGAAGCTTATGCACAGACACATATTTTAAAAACCCGAACACATCTGCATCACTCCCCAAAGCCCTAAGACCAAAATCTAAATCAGAATCAGGCACTAGATAATGGTAAAACCTAGTGACGTCTGCTTCATAACCTAATATGCCCATAACAACATCCAACTCATGTACAGAAAACTTGTCAATATCAAGCATATCAACAAAATTTGAAATCCCTTCAACGTATGATCTACCTGGAAACCGTGTGAACACACCACCATGATGCAATTTTATGAAAATAGATGAGGAAAACCCACTGCCATTTGAGAATTACAACAAATTATTAGACATTTCGCATGTAAACAAAAAACTTAAAAATGCAATCTTGATCAAAATATCCACTTACCATAGAAAGCATCAATCTCCTCTTGTTGTAAATGTTGCCGTATCAGATAGTTAGGAGCCATGGATGATTTCCGCGGAAAGATTAGTAGGGATGAAGTGAATTTAGTGAAGATGTATTTGGATAGTCTGCAACATTTAAAGGTTTAAAAGGACGAAATTGCCCCTCACGTGAGAGGGGCGTGACTGGGCTTAACAGAAGCTTTTAACGGATGTTAGTACAAAGGGTATTAAGTGAAAGAAAGTTTAATAAAAAAGATAGCCAGTGTAATTTAGAAAGTTAAAGGACAAGATCCATAATTTTAACATAGTTAAAGGACAATTTCTGTAATTTAGTCTAGATTCTTTTTAAAGGATGAGTTGTGTATGTTCTGTAGGCTTGTAGCAACAATTTTATGGTTTAGTGTTATATCTTTAAAGTTTCAACTATTACAAAACACGTTATAAACCATAAGCATAAAAAACAATAATAATAATAAAGGGATGTATACAATTGGCACATAATGTGATTTAAAATGATTTGCACAAGACAAAAAACTAGGACAAAGGCTTTTAACTATTAAAAAAACACGTTATAAATCATAAGTATAAAAAAATAAGTTTACGTGTCAGCTACGTTACAATATATTTTTTCTCAATAAAACCCCTGCCCAAGCCCCATAATGCATAGCATAAGTGTAGGGGTACAAGCATTGTGTTGAGACCGGATCGGACCGGCCGGTCCGACCGGTTCGACCGGGAATCGGTGCCTGGTCCGGTCTGGTCTGGTGTAGTTCGTTTTGGTAGGTTGAACCGGCCGGTTTGACCCGAACCGGTGGTTGGACCGGCGAACCGGGCCGGTTCGGACCGGTTTTCAAATTTTTTTTTGATTTTAGTGGGTAAAACGGGGTGTTAAACCATAAATTAGTACATTGGATATACAAATATAGTTAAGTTTTATATATAACTATAAAATATATGTATAAATCATATATAAATTACTTATATTTAATTACATATATAAATATAATTAAAATATAGTTAAATCCGGTCCAACCGGTCCGACCACCAAACCAGTAAGGCGTCCGGTTCGACGTCCGATCCGGTTCTGAAAACATTGGGTACAAGTGTACAACCAAGTCTCCCTGGGCTCGTTTAAGATCGAGCTCTATATCGTTTGTTTAAGCGAGAGCAACTATTAAAGAAATATATCTATAAGGCTCACAAGCCTACTCAAACACACGAGCTAGATAATTACCTTATATGTTAATAAACCAACGCGATGAACAGTGAATTTGGGATTTTGAGCCGCTCAATTGAATGTGTGTTTGACAGCTAGCTTGGGCCACCGGTTACCCACACGTGTACGCCTTACCCACACGTGTATGCCTCACCCTTTGATTTCATGAATAAAACTCTCTTTGCTAATCGCTTTGTGGTGGTCACAAAGCATCACCATCCTCTGTGTTCAGTGTTTCTTTGCGAGCTTGATCATTAATATTCAAACCGATCATCATCTTCATCTACAAGTTTGAGCAGGTATTATCATCATCCACTTCTTACAATCATCATCTATGTTTATTTTTGAGTTGTAATCGGCTAGCACAAACCCTAATTCATGAATCTTTGCAGGCATCTTAAGTGTTAGCCGGCAAATGCACTACTGGTGTTTCGTTTTCATCCATCAGATGCCTATTGCAGGAGTTCGCGTTTTCTCTGATGGAGTTTTTTTCTCGGTTTTGTTCTCAGGTTCAGTAAGTCGAAGTCGGTAGTTGAAATTGGTAAGCATGCAGTAGCGACCGCAGTGTGGTTGGTGAATCGTACGTAGATCCTTTTATTATCGCAAAGCTTCTTCAATCGTAAGTAGATCCTGTGTATATTTTACGATTCATCCGATTCTTTCAATAGGTCAGTTTCTTTAATTTCCACAGACTAGGTGTTCTGTTCTTTTCTTTTCTTTTGTTTTGTGATTTTGTTATACATGAAACAGTGAATGGTTTAGTCTCAGCAAACAAAAACCCAATATATCGAACCATTCACGACAGCTGAAGATATCGATGATTTCACGAAAGGATAAAAACCCTACTTCCGGCAAAGAGGAGAAACAAACACACCATTCTTTAATAGGTTACTAATAAACTTATGTTATTTTTCACAAATTGCTTTCATATTTCCTACCAATTGTAACAATACCAAATGACACATATATATTTCCTACCAATTAACCGACTAACCATGTATAAATCAATTAATTATTAATCAACTAAACAACTAATTTTTAACCAACTATATTGCAAAATACCCAAATTTATTTTGAAAATCAAAGACCAAATCTCAATATCGTCTTTAAATTTTTATGCATTAGCTGTTAAATAACTAATAAATATATTAGTAAGTCTACATCTCCCAAACCCTAGGTTTTAAAGTTTTAAATAAATACAACTATATATTAGTAAATCTATATATTCTAATTCTATTTGAGTTGGTATTTAGTTTTAAAGTTTTCAAATTTGATAACCTGATTCAAAATAACCTCAATAATCTGAATAATATTCGATTGAAACCCTGAATATTCTATACCATAAATATTGTAAAGCAGAGTTCTCAAAAGGGGTGTCTTGGTGTCTAGAAAGACACGAGTTTTAAGACAAAACTGAAACATAAACATATAGAATTGTAACTTGTCCTTGAACTTTGTTGCTATGGATATTATACTAAATAACATATCTAACAAAGTAAATAAAAGATAGAACGTATAATCACCACATAAAACAAAGAATATATATTGGTTAGCATATGGATAGTTATTGGATTTAGAAATTGAATGAACCAAACATGGAACGCCTTCTATTCATCTATTGTGAAAGCATATGTGTGTGTATGTGTATGTATTTGAGACAGTTTAACAAGGATTTAAATTATTCATTTATTTATTATTAAAAAATAAATAAAATGATATAATCATTAAAGGAAAAGATATACTTATAATTAATTAACTTCCATACTTTCAATCCGTTTTTTTTCCTAATAACAATTCATGTTTAAATCAAATAATTACAGTTAATGTACACAAGTAACGCAACTATAGATGTTTATAAAATACTTTTAGTTTGGATTTACACTTTACAAGTTATAACACCTCTCCCTACTTCTCCCAAACCCTAATTAGAGTAAATACAACTAAATTTCATATAAAATCAAATTACATTCAATTCACTATCCTAAATTTCACATGAAATCCAGCCAAAATTGAGACAAATAAACAAAATATAAGAAAATAAAACCAAAAAATTACCTTCAAAAACAGATCTAGCGGCGACAGAAGTAGCAACAGCGGCGACGATCGCGAGGCGGCAGCTGAAGGGGGCCGGTGAAGGGTGGTCAGCGATGGATAGTAGCAGATCGACCGAGAGCAAGGTGCAAATTGTCGACGGGAGCAGATCGACCGAGAGCAGATCGGCGGGGATGAGATCGGAGAGCAGGCCGGGAGGAAATGTCGACGCCGGCGAGGTCGGGGTGGTCGGCCGGCGAGTGGTGGCGGGTCGGCAACGAAGGTGCAGGCGGTTGGAGGTGAAAATCGTGGAGCCAAGGTGCAAATTGTCGGTCGATGGAGAGGGGGCCGACGGGAGCAAATGCCGACGCCGGAGAGGTCGGGTGGTCGGCCGGCGAGTGGTGGGAGGTCGGCGACGAAGGTGCACAGGATTGGGAGGTGAAAATCGTGGAGGGAGACAATGAAATGGCGCCCTTATTGCCGCGATCTGCTATTAGGTGAAAAGAGCATTAGCGGCGACGCGTCGCCGCTAAAGGCGTCGCCGCTAATGCTTTTTGTACGGTTTAATTTTTAGCCATCAGATCTGCAGTTGATCGACGTCCACAATTTATTGTCGCCGCTAAAAGCTTGTGTCGCCACTAAAAGTGGCGCCACTAATAATAAGGTTTCTTGTAGTGGGTGTGTTTTTTGCTCTTGGAAATATGGATATCAAAGCTCCAACACTGAATTTATTAGATACTTTGATTTGATATTCATTTGTATCTAATCATTCAATGATGTTGAAAGAGGCAATGTGAAGTTAGATCGATCGATCATTTTTTCATGTTGTATGTTGTTTAGTATGTGGATGTTAGATTGGGAATTCATAGGAGTATGTGTGATTTGTAATTTCTATATAAGTTTGAAATAACAATTTGTTTCTAAAGAATCTTTCATTAGTTGTAATAGGACTTGAGGTGTAAAATGTATAAGGCTTAAATTCTAGGCACTCTTCATCAAGTGTTGCACAAGTTTGGACATCTGTGTGTATAAGTTTATTATGTGTTTAAGATTTATTTAAAAAGAATTGAAAAATATTCATAACCATCATACCTGCCGTTTTGTAGAAACCTTAAAAGGACAATATACATTGTGAACAACATATATGTTCCAACTACAGGCTAAGTAATACAAAATTATTTTTCTCTTCAATAAAAATCATTGCTAGATACAATAGTAAGGGACTCGAACTACTTAACTTTCATATTTTAATATGTTTTTGTTTGTTTTAGGTTTTTTAAAAGTATCATTCCATTCTAACTTGTATCATGTAATGTATGTGTAACATCTCTTTTCATGTTGATTTTTTGTAGATGAGTTTTATCACGAAGGCTAGCAACAGTTTTTATGGTATGTCTAGGATACGCCTCACTGCTATCCTGTAAACACTGAGGAACGGAGATACCAAACCCTAATGCTACTTATTCTTTTTTGCTTATACAATTTGCTTCTAATGATTATGTTCCAGATTCAGATTAATGTCCATAACTGACTTGAAGAAAAAATAAAGATATGACAATCTCCACCGGCCGGATATATGATTTGAACTGTAAGCATGAAGTCAAGTGAGTGCATGAAGTTATTATCCTCGCTGGCTTCTTTCTATATATACACGTATTGTGACACTTTCAAACAGTATTGTTGCTTTATTGCATGCCTACGTGGTTTCTTTGATTATGTACAATTGGTTTGTGTATGGTTTCAGCTTTTAGGCATATGTTTTAGTAGTAGTACTTGATGTTTTTTATCTACGGGTTTACTTTAGGGCTTCTGCCTGTTTGTTAGATTACTAAATCTGTCATTTTGTTGTTGGGAGTTTGTATTTACAAGCATCTTATTTATTAATATGTTTTGATATGTAAAAGTAAATCGGGTTTCATTGGTTTTTAGTTTTATTTTGCCCCGTCGCGAAGCGCGGGGGGTTTAAACCCTAGTTAACTATTAAATAATGAGCTCAAGCTCATTTGCTAAAGGAACTCTAATGTAGATCTTCGTTTAAGCTACAGTTTGATTGAAGCTTTTGACACGCTAGTTTCGAGCAGGCTCACGGGCAGTTGTGCTCGTTTACACCGTTATATCAAGCTAATGATGCACTTCATCTTAATAATGCCAAATGGCTTGGTGATACAAAATTACTAACCGCATAAAACCTTTTGTTTATATAATACTAGGATAACAAAAAATCAAATTTTAATTCAAAAATTTTCTAATGTGTTTAAATCCACAATTTTAATCACATGAATGTGTAAAAGAACATGTACCAAAACTCACAAGTATATCTATAACAAGTCTCAAATCATAAGACAAAATGATTATTTTTAGGCGAACAAGAAATCCATCGATTTGGATCATAGAGATCCATACTCTCGAAAGACATCTGTGGTCCACGAGCAAAATTAATTTGTTACCAAGTCCGAGATGCTATAAAACATTTACGGTAGAACACACATCATACAATGATGAAACATATAATATTATAACACTGATAAACCAAAATATAAATCCTTATGAATTACATTATCATTGTACCAACAGAAAGGTTTAGGGACTTTGAAACTATCAGTAGTCAGCAAAAAACTACCTGTTAAAAGTCAACATAAAACAAGAAATCAATACAGCTAGTTCTTCAAAGTCAAAATTGAAGTTTCAGACTGTTAAACACTTAAACCTTTAAGAAGACAACACAAACCTACCTTTAGTATCTACAAGGGAGCAAACCTGTTAGAAATTAACCCAAAGGGTTAGGGCCTTTTAAAAACTATAAGAATAAAGCAGTCAACATCCATGAAAAGTCAACAAAAATGTACCTGTTTGCGATTCTACAGGCAGGGGAATTCACAATTAAGAAGAATAATAATACCTATTAGAATTGCATTGGGTTATCAATCCATTAAAGATCCTCATTTCACCTGCACATAGGCATCTAAAAATTATAAAGAAAGTAACTCATTTTGCTAAAAGTGATGTTTCCACAACCCATCGAATCATATGCTTGTATATAACACATGTTTAATTGGACAACACAAATTCTGAAGTTGATATTAGTTTATTTGTCAAACAGCCTTAATGATTCTATATCCATTGCCTCTTAACGTTCAGCGTATCTCAGCCTTCAGCACCAATAAAGAAAACATAAACTCTGTTCTTATTAGTTTATAACCTTGGTAAGATAAGTAGTCTAAGGATACCGTTTGACAAATAATATAAAAAAACACACTTGATTGCAATTTCTAAGATACTATAACTGTACACCGAACGCTACAACCTAGAACAAATCATCTAAACACCAAATTAGATATCCAAAAGAGAGAGAAACAATGTTTTATTTATGTAGATGATTATATTACGATCACAAGGAGTGGTGATGAGCATCAAAAATTTGTAAAATAGAGGTGTCGTGATATGATGGAACCAAGGGGACAAGGGGTGTTTATTCCTTGTTACCGAATCTCTTGGCAATTATTGGACGAACGTCTTCAGCACCTGCTAGAGTCTCCAGGAAGGGTAGTAGTGTGATTAATGCACAATCTGATGGATCATTAAACCAACTCCTTATTGGAATCCCATTATTCACTTGCAATTGGAAAACCTGAAACCAGCAAAGGTCGAAGATTTTTAAACAATCCAAAAATATTAGCATAAAAGGAAATTGGTCAAAATTCACCCAACTGTACTTTAATGGATATAACGTCCTAAAACAATTAATTAAAGTTAGCCTATTAGTGAAATAATATTGTGAGTAATCATATTTGATATACTAACTCGTTATAAAATTTTAAGAACTATAGTCCAAAGAAATGTCACATAAAAAAAATTTAATTTGAGTAAATGATGTTGTCTCAGAATACATGAAACAGGACATGGAGATGAAAACTGGCGATAAGAACGGGAATGCACCAAGGAAAGCCAAACAAGTCATTTTTAGTATCCAGGAAACAGGGCGGGTCATGTTGACCCACAAACACTTTTTTTGTCCCTTTTTAAATAAAACTAGTGCATTAATGATTGTTAAAAAACAATGTTAATGCATTAATAACCTAAAGCTTCAAATAAAATGGTTGCAAGGGTTTCATGCAATAAAACTAGACTTTGGGACACTTGCAGCTTGTGAGACGCATTTCTAATACAACATTTTTTTCTGGCTTGACCCATTATAACCGCTTGAGATAAAACACAACCCCAATTGACCAATTTGTAAGTAAAAGGATCGAATTTGACACCTCTGTGAAACTAATATTAAATTAGAAAAAGTCAACCAAAAATTACCTGTGGGCAATTATCAATTATGGCCACCTTGGCAAGATCAACACCTAAACTGTTAAATCCTTGATATAACTTCCATCTGCAAAATACATGATTCTCTATACGCTCGGCAAGAGATTATTTTTCCATCTGGATCCAATATGTCCAAAAGTTTTTGCGCATAAATGCTTTGGCTGGCTGTAAAAACCACAATTTGAAACATTTCTGAAACACTTTCCAAGAAATCTCTAAGGCGAGGCCTCTGTTTCACATAAACTGTATGCTCTTCGGAATCAACAATTACTGGAAAACTGAAGTCTGCATCATCACAGCGTTCTAACGAAGAGTGGACCAGTGTTTCTGTATATGCCAAAGTCAGCAAGTCATAGTCAAGAAATGTATAAAACAATATCAGCCTGCATCAACTAGAGGTGGCAGATGAGTGGATGCAGCGGGTACGGTAACAGGCCAAAAACAGGTTAGGAATTGAACCAGATCGACTTGGGTTGGGTTCTCCTGAAATGCTTGTTGTCCAAAATGTTAACAGCTTAATATACATGACAAGCTTCAAACATGATTACAAAGATTATATCCTTCAAAAAACAATCTAATTTTTATTAGAAGAACGTATCAGGGGGTACGCACTAAAAACACACTTTCGTTGACTTCCAACCCATTTGACCCTCATATTTTTAGCTATCTTTTTATGTTACCAATTTGACTCGTTAGTCTAGGTGCAGCCTCTCTATGTCATGGGGTAGAGGTAAGGTTTGCCCTTATCTTACTGTCTAGGTGGGGTAGAGGTAAGGTTTGCCCTTATCTTACCATCCCTAGACCCTACTGAATGGGTGAAATTTCACTGGGCATCTTTGTTTGTTTATTTAGTTTGACCTGTTAAGAGAGTATAGTCAAAAATGCCACCTCTAGAGTTAACCAGAAAAAGTCTACAATTATTTTAAGTAAATTGTGTGACAATCCTTACAATAATCAAAATGTTACATACCATCTAAATCAAGTGCCAGTGTGACAGTTTTTCTTTCCAAAGGTAACACGGTGGGACATAAATTTGTTTCCACTTCAGAAAAATCAAGCAAATTTTTTATGAACATTTGTGGATCAAAAAATTCTGCTTGATCCCAATCAGGATAGCTATTAACATCTGCCTCCTGATTGCATGATCTCAGCTGATGGATTGGCATATATAAATTTGATTCTTCTAAAGCCATTACAGGTTCTGAACAGTTTTTTATGCTGTCATCATAATCATAGCTATCCTCAAGAGAAGGAAGCATCATATACACAACATCTAAAAATATGCTTGATTTATCACATTCATGATTTGCTAAGCAAGTTTCTTCTGCAATGAATGAGCTGGAGACTATAATGTCTGAAATGAAGATATCTGAGTCGTTACAAGTTACAACTTTGATATCCATATGAGTTTTTATTTATACAGTCACTATATTTTTCTCCTGAGACTTCAAGACTGTTTTCAATCCCTATATAGACACAATAAGAAGAAGACTGTTAGAGCTCGAATTTGACTTTAAAACTGATGATCACATAATATCAGATAGTTAACTGTAATAACGTGTTATTAGGTGATAGCGATTGGATGTGCTTAGTTATGATCTTTGTAGTAGGTAATATTTAGATATTTAAGTTCAAGTGTTCGGAAAATTCTGATTATCTAAGAACTAATAGATAAAACGAAAAAGGTGCATTATATATATTGCTGAAGCATTCAGATTTGGGATATAACAATTCATATTTCATCAACTATAAAAAATACTTTGTCTAAGAGGGGGTAAATGAGTAACATTAATATTATGAAACTGATTATCTAATGTTTAAATGATCATAATCATAGTCACTTCATCCAAACACTAAAAATAAGATAAAACTTTTGTAAAGCACAACCAGACATTTTTCTAAAAGGCATGTGGAGAATTTTTATTTACCTTCATCACCAGAAGGAGTTGCGTCATTGTTATAGTCAATGGACTCTGGGATGGGTGAGAATAGTTTCTATGACTGAAGAGCAACTGGTTTTTGTATAATCCTGCAATCAATCAAAACATCCATATGAAAATTTTAGGAGTTATAAGCCTTATTTTGTACATTATTAATGATAAATGCGGATGAATAGAAAGGGGACACATATCTTGTGGGGTACAAAATAAAACAATTTGAAAGTGAGTTCTGAACCTGAAAACTTTCTTCATCTAGCAATTCACAGCAGTTATTTTCAGATGTTCTAAGTTCCTGCACAGTAGCTTCACTGCAGGAAAAAGCTGCACAAAATAAAATGAGGTAAAAACAAGATCATCAAAAGGATTGATGTAGTTAGTATAATAGAATTTACATAAGGTTGACAAGAGATAGTAGGTTATTACCATCCTTTTTACTAGAAACGTATGTCTCAAGTTGAGTTTCTTGCTGAAAACTTTTAACTTGTGACAAAGAGCTCTTGGATATCTTGCTTGACTTTTGACAAACATGGAGGCCATTCTTTTCTCTCAAACAGCCCATGGTTGAATTCAGTTTCATCTTTAGCGATGGCATTTGTTCTGTACTTAAGATGTATATCACAATATTAACTCAAAAACGTAAGTAGGGAGACAAGATCCCTCCAAACGTCTGCAATTCGCCAAACGAAAAAGTAACAATACATTAGCAATAGCATATAGATAACAGAATATTAGCTTTTTTCATATATCAAACAAGACCTGCTATTTTTCTAACTTCAATAAAACCGTAAATTTGGACCAATAGTATAGATATTCTAATTGTGCTCAGGAACAAAGACTCATGGAGCAACAACTTCCACCAACAAGCCAAGCTACTAACTTAACTTCATAAACTACATTGATTTTAAAATCATGAATACTGACCGTTAACCATCAAATACAGAAAGAAACACAATATTTCAAAGGAACACAGCTTTTGAATCATATAAACTTCCAATCAAACAAATTCACATAAAATCATTCGGCAAAAAAACACAAAATCAATCAAAGGTTAGTGTGTGGTGTGTGAATCATCCTTTGAACTCATGATTCTATGCATATGAATTCCAAAAAATCCCATCACAAACCCTAATTTCGGTTTCAACTAAACTTTCAAGCAATTAATTTTCAGAGAAAAGTCACGATTCAAGAAACAATCAAGCTAAAAACTACTGGTGAATCTGTCGCTCTTTAGCTTCACCTTCACGATCCGTTGACAATTATCCAATTAAGTCAACCAAATATAACAACTACCAACTCCAATTTCAACTATATTTCATTACGATCGAAGTCAACACACAGAGACAATGATTTCAATCAAAATTTCAAGAACTGAAATACTAATTCCGCACAACAATCAAGCAAACTCTATATACAGCATACCTTAATCGAGAAGAAGCTGGTTTATAATAGCTTATTGGATCGAATCATCAGCGATGGAGTTCATGAACATACATATGCAGTTATGATTCAATTGATCAATGATGATTCTATCACAAACAGATGTTTTAGACTTCTACCCCAGCCTCAAGAACATTGAATACACTTTCTATTTCACGCGCTTTTATACGTCTCATTTGTGATTCTCTCTAATTTCATTCACGTCCTTGTGTTATATTAGAGGTGACAAAAAAAACCGGGCCCTGGTCCCCAACCCATTTTTTAACTGTTTTTTTTAATGGAACCGGGTTGGCAACCGGTTTGGGTGAAAAACCCGGTTATTTTTGTTATTAGTGATTTTGTATTTGTAATATTTTTATGTTTCTTATTTTATTTTATGTATTTTATTTCAATATTTAAAATTTAAAATAATTTCATGTTTCTTATTTTATGTATTTCATTTTAATATTTACAACTTAAAATCATTTCTTGTTTCTTATTTTATGTATATTTTCATGTTTCTTATTTTATGTATTTCATTTTAATATTTATAACTTAAAATAATGAATAAAAATGATTTTTAGTTAATTTTGAGAAAAAATTTAAAAAAAACGGACCGGTTTGGAACCGAACCGGTTTCCAACCCGATCCAAACCGGTTCAACCGAGTTGGGTTTTCAAGCCACTAAACCGGTTTTCAACCCGAACTGGTTTGGTTGAAACCGGTTTGACCACAACCCTATAAAACCCGAACCGGTTTAAAATCGGTTTCGGTTTAAAAAAACAATTTGTACATCTCTATGTTATATGAAACTTGCAAGTATACTCTCTTGAATCTAGAGGTGTGGAACATAGAAAACTGAAAAAAACGAAAATAGTATAGATTGTAACTGAAGAAACTGCATCAAATTGTGAATTCGGTTTTAGGTTTGGTTTCTAATTGTATCTATATCTGAATTGTGAATTTAGTTTTTGGTTCGGTTAATGGTTCTACAAATCTTTCATGTTCGGAGAATTGAAGCTAACTCAATTGAATAAATCAATTAATATCCGGTTAAATTGGATGACTGAACCGATTAAATAGATTTGAATTGTTTATGCGGTTGAATTTGGTTCGATAGACAAATTTCTACTTCTAGTCAGGTTGGTTTTCGGATGGGCCCCAAAATAAGTTTTAGAACCAAATAAATCGATGTCTGAACCAATGAACGGCCCTGCTTGAATTTTGATTGCATATTAGTGATAGAATGAGTTTTTCTTACTAGTGTGTTGCAGCGGCGGCGTACGATGACATTGATGTGATTAAGGACTCATGAAAAAAACTCACTTCGATATGTTGTCATGAACCCCGCAAGTTGAAAGTAGAAAGTTGATGATATACGTAACTTTATGAAAGAAAATTATAACTTTGACATGCGTTCATAACATTCAAAATTTTTTTTATAAGAAACAAAGATGTTGCAAACCCGTGACTTACGGCGATACCAATGATAATATTCGTAACTTTATGTAAGAGATTCATAACCTTGACATGTGTTAATAAAATTTGAAAATTTATATAAGAAACGAACCATCGTAAATGTATGCATTACAGCGAGACCGTTGATTATACTGGTAACTTTATATAAAAAAGTAAAACAGATAATAAGTTTAGATGAAATATATAGTGTTAATTATATGAACGGTCTTTGTGTTTAGGTCTGTTTTCACCTTTGATCCCCATGTTTAAAAAATTAAAAGGTCAGTCTAGGGTTTTGATAAAAGGTAACATAAATGATCCCTCTCATGGATGGAACGTTAACTTTTCTGTTATTTTTTTAAAAATACCTAAACTATTCTTGCAATAACAAATAAAAAGAAAATTAAATTTATTTTAAATAAAAAAAGGAGTTAATTACACGATTGGTCCCTGTGTTTTGCCCATATTGCAATATTGGTCCCAACGTTTGAGAAATTACAGGTTTGGTCCTTATTATTTACCAAACCGTAACAAAATTGGTTCTTAGCACTAACTTCTGTTAAGTTTCTTAGTTAAGTAGATGTGAAAATACTAATACCCATGTTTATATTATTATTATTATTATTATTATTATTATTATTATTATTATTAGAGTAAACTGCCATTTTCGTCCCTGTGGTTTGCTCAGTTTTGCCATTTTCATCCAAAAACTTTTTTTTTCACCTGGGTATCCTCAAGGTTTTTAAAAATTGCAGTTTTCATCCAAAACATTTATTTACCCCGTTTGTTCAGGGGTATTATTGTCTTTTTTATTATGCAACCCTCATCAGCTGCTACCATAAGCAAACACTGGGTCGAATGGGTGATTATCTACTCGAACATTCCAATTTCCATCCACTGATTCCATTCGATCGTTGTTTTCTTCTTGAAACTGTGTTTGAGATTTTGTTTTAGGGTTTAAACATATCTACAAGGAGGTGAAAAAATGGTTTAGTAAAGGATTAAAAAAATAAAAAAATATTAAAAGACAATAATACCCCTGAACAAACGGGGTAAATAGATGTCGTGGATGAAACTGCAATTTTTAGAAACCTTGAGGATACCCAGGTGAAAAAAAAGTTTTTGGATGAAAATGGCAAAACTGAGCAAAACACAGGGACGAAAATGGCAGTTTACTCTTATTATTATTATTATTATTATTATTATTATTATAACAACAACACCAGCAGCAGCAGCAGCAGCAGCAGCAGCAGCAGCAGCAGCAGCCGCCGCAGCAGCCGCCGCCGCAGCAGCCGCAGCAGCAGCAGCAGCCGGCAGCAGGCAGCAGCAGCCGGCAGCAGGCTGCAGCCGGCAGCAGGCTGCAGCCGGCAGCAGGCTGCAGCCGGCAGCAGGCTGCAGCCGGCAGCAGGCTGCAGCCGGCAGCAGCAGCAGCCGGCAGCAGGAGCAGCAGGCGGCGGCGGCGGCGGCGGCGGCGGCGGCGGCGGCGGCGGCGACGACGACGACGGCGACGACGACGGCGACGACGACGGCGACGACGACAGCGACGACGACAGCGACGACGACGACGACGGCGACGACGACGGCGACGACGACGGCGACGACGACAGCAACGACGACAGCAACGACGACAGCAACGACGACAGCAACGACGACAGCAACGACGACAGCAACGACGACAGCAACGACGACAGCAACGACGACAACAACAACAATATTATTATTATTATTATTATGTTATTATATTATTATTATTATTATTATTATTATTATTATTACTATTACTATTATTATTATATAATATGTATTGAATATAATATATGGTCATGTGGGACCCACACTTCCACATCTCCTTCTTCCCCTCGTGAACAACCTGCAACTCACGTAGCATCGCCATCGACCACCACCAGTCATCACCATGGCCACTACGAATCGCCGACTACCATCACCATACCTGAACCACCGTCACTAACCCAATTTTTTCGCAACCACCCCATCTCACCCCACCCAACGGCCACTATCACCATCACCATACTCGCCGGCGACCACCACCATCACCATACCCACCCGACGACCACCATCACAATCACCATCACCAAACCCGCTGGTGACCACCATCACCATCATCATAACCACCCGCCCGCCACCATCACCATCACCATGAGCTGGTTATTTGAGACTTTGTACACCTCTTTTGTCTCAGCTGGTTATTGCTTTTCCATAACCCATGCAACAACTCGTTTTCTATTCTATTTTTACTTATCATTACCTTATATAATAACAATAATAATAATGATATTTAGTCGATTACCTATAGAATAATAGAAGTCCACAAGATAACACCAACCCAAACCTTTTGACTTAGTTTCATACATACACATACACGATACCCTGCGTGCCGACCACCACCATCACCATACCCACTCGACGACCACCATCACCATCGTGTTATGGTTTGGTAAACAGTAAGGACCAAAACTGAAATTTCTTTAAAGTTAAGACCAATATTGTAATATGGGCAAAGCATATGAACCAATCGTGTAATTAACTCTAAAAAAAGAAAATGGGTTAAGTGGGCCCATTCATCACTTTCATACTATATTCTTCTTTCTCAATCCCACCGGCCTCCACCATCGACAATTACCGCCGCCGCCGCCCATTACCACAGCCATCTACGCCGTTACCTGTCGCAACCAACCACCGTAATCATGGCAACCACCATCAAATCCGTCAAACATCGCCCACACCCCTCCTCACCATGGCAGGCCACCACCGCCTCCTAACAACCGCAACCCACCACAGCCTCCCCCACACCACAACATTCGCCCGTTACATGATGATGTGACCTAGGACAAAGGGAGCTAGGGGGAGGTGGCGATCGGTAGGGGCAGACGGTGGGAGTGCCGGTTGCGAAAGGCGGTGGGAGTGACAGTGACAGCCGGAGGTGGGAGAGGCGATTGGGGAAGTCAAAGAAAGATTAAATAGGTTTTCTTTTTTATTATGGGCCCACTCTATTATGTTAATCTTATTCTTATTTTGTTTGTTTAGCATGAGTATAATGGTTATTCTTAAAAAGTTAAAAAAAAATAACAACATCCATCCTTCATTTCACCCAACTTACCGATGACCAAACCCACAACTTGTAAATGAAATAGACCGTACGTGTATATAATAAGAAGAAAAGCTGTTAGAATAGAAAAAATAAAACATAAAGTGGATGGTGTGTTCCACATAGGAGCTTATATGTGTCATGTGATGAGAAAGTATGCTGATACAAGCAAATGAGTATATATATGTTAATAGAATATTGTTTTAATACAAATCTATTAAGTATAATAGTTAGTGTTGCTATAACAAATCATACATAACACGCGACACAATAAGATAGATGATCTGATATGCTAGACATACACACGACATTATAACTTATCATGTCATTTTTTTCAAACACAAAAACGAACATATTAAGAAACAGATTAATACGGAATGACCTGTTTATAAACCTGATTATGGACTATAAAGAAACTAATCACTTTTTGCTACATTTATCATCTTTTTCCATTAAAATTGATAATGATCCTTGAAATACATAAATAGGTAGATGCATTATAAGAGAAAATGACAAGATCAACATTAGAAGGGAAAATGGTTTTTTTTACAATATATACGAAATCGAAAACCCACACCGATCTTTAAACTAAAAAATTAAAAGGGAAAATCACAAGATCAACTAAAGAAATCGATTATAACAGATCTAAGATAGCCTATTATGAAAGCAGCGTGTGTCCCACACCAAGAGAGACGAGATGAACCACATGCAACTAAATCAAACTCTATGTTCCAGTCGAAGGTTGATGTGAGGTTATTTTTGAGTTTTGGTTTGGTTTAAAAATATTAATAAATAGTAGTTTAACTCCTATTTTTTTATGTGATATATACTATTTTTGTGAAAATAAGGCATATACGGTGAGTTACGCTTTTGAAATTAAATCTATATATAATCTCAATTGTAAATGTCGATGATTTTTGTTGTATCTTTTCTTTCCTTTTTTCAAATTCTTTATCTTTTTATAAAGGTAAATAAATTTCATTCAAATTCTTAACAGCAGAGTTGGATGTGGTTCACTGGTTGCCTGATTTAGCATTTAAATTTATATTTGGTTCGTTCAACCTCACGCTCTACATATATTTTTGTTTGTTCTTTTTTCTTTTTTATTTCTCTTACTTTTTATTTTTATATTTATTTAAATTACCTTTTTTTGTTTCTTTTTCAATTTATATTACTTTTTTTTAGGTACATGGGCGGCATAATGTTATTTTCTATGTTTTAGATTCTAAATGAAGACGCACCAAATTCATATTTCTTTTACATATCTAACCACATTGGTGAAAGCGGAACAATGGGAGTCACAAAGTTCGCAAACGTGCCACAACGTTTCACTAACTACTGTAATGTCTTCGTACGGCTCCGCCGCAACATACGGACCAAATTTTATCATTAATACACAAACATGATTATTACTTCTTTTTCTATATTTTTTGGATCATATTTTACGTGTTACAACATATACATGAGAAAACTATAAGGGTTCTATATGACAACTGAAACAACTATAAGGGGTTGGCAAAATGTTAATTGCATGTAAAACAATAACCAATGGGACTATTACACGTACACGTAACATATCCCACCTTCATTTTTAGCGTGTGCGTTAACTCTCCTATGGTTCGACAACGAATATATAAAACTCAAACAAAAAAAGGTAATGGTCACCAATTAGTATGTTTTATGTTGTTTTGTAAAAGCATAACGTTACACGTGTCGGTTACCCGTCAAAAGAAGAGGCAATGAACTTAAATCCTAATAGCATACTCAAGTCCCGAATCAGTAATATAAAAACATGTAAATTGAGTAATTTTCGAACTTTTTTATTGTAACAAAAAAAACTATTTTCGAACTTTTTTATTATAACAAAAAAAACTAACTCGAAAGTTAGAATTGACAAGACTTTGGTGTTTTTAGACCTAGCCAAAGTTGCCAAAATTGTGTGTATCATAACTTGGTATTTATATATAAAAAATTAAACCTATTTTAATATAACTAGGATTAATGCTAAACATTAAAATTTAACTAACTTGTTAGATTTAACTACAACTCAATTAATAAATAATATGAATTATACCAAACTTTACCAACTTGTCAACTTATGTCTCACAATTTTACTGGTTTGTGATTCTTATTAGAAATTATCAGCAACACATACGTGAGTATATTTTTCTAAAGATAAAGAGCAGGCAGATCTGTTGATATAGTGGTGCAAACACTAGCATACCTATCTGGCTCGGTCTAGTATCAAGACTTTTTGTATGTATTACACCCAAAAGTTGAGTACATCATAATTTTATGGTAATGATACGTATAAAAATCAAAAGAGAAATAATTTATGTAAAGATTCATCACATTAAAAAAAATTAAGGCCAAGCCTAAATCTTTTTATATTTTTATTTAATAATAAGCATGTTAATTTAAAACATTAGCCCATTTAAGGGGGTAATTGAAAAAAAAAACATCGAATAAACATTTATGTCCAACTAATATGGCATATACGCACTTGGTACAGTGTTGAACTTACAGATATTAAAACATGACAGACACCAATAAAGAAGAGTTTTGTAAAACCACTCATACTACGGATATTCGTTAAATTGACAAAGAAGTTTGCGGTTTAACTAAGAAACATGACGATAGGGTTTTTTTTCAAATATACATATTTAATCATGCAAAAAGAAGTATGATTTTCGTAATTTAAATATTTTGAGGATTTGATCATGTGCAAAAAGACTTTTTAAAATAAAGTGAACTCTACACTTTGGGTTTTTCAGTTGTCTGTTCCAATTGGATATCATTCATGTATTCTTTATTATTATTATTATTATTATTTTTAACAGCTCATGTTCTTTTATATCATTTTTATTTTTCTAGCTACAACTATACCTATTTATTAATGTTTTTATAATAAATAAAATGATGAGCGTTGTGGACAAGTGGATCAATTGAAATTGGTGAAAAGAGTTCGCATCAAAGTAAGAAAAGTTAATTACACGAATGGTCACTGCGGTTTGTCCATAATACAATATTGGTCTTAACTTTTGAAAAATTACAAATTTTGTTTTTACTATTTGTCAACTCGTAACACGATTGATCCATCACACTAACTTCTACTAAGTTTTTCAATTAATTGGATGTGAAAAGTTTAAAATACTCCTACCCTAAAAGAAAAAAAATTAAAATATAAATTAAATTAATGTGGGTCCGTCTCTACCCCACCCCACCCCACCACACCCCACCCCACCACACCCCGGTGGGGCGACGACTCGGCCGCGTAGGCGGTGGGGCGGCGTCGGTGGCGCGCGGGCGGGGGGCGGCGTCGGTGGCGCGCGGGCGGGGGGCGGCGTCGGTGGCGCGCGGGCGGGGGGCGGCGTCGGTGGCGCGCGGGCGGGGGGCGGCGTCGGTGGCGCGCGGGCGGGGGGCGGCGTCGGTGGCGCGAGGGCGGGGGGCGGCGTCGGTGGCGCGCGGGCGGGGGGCGGCGACGGTGGCGCACAGGCGGGGGGCGGCGACCGGCGATAGTGGTTGGTGGTGCACAGGCAGGGGGCGGCAACGATGGTGCACGGTGGTGCGCAGGAGGGGGGCGACGATAGTGGTGCGCAAGCGGTAGGGGTGCGTAGGCGGTGGTGCAGAGGCGGCGGCGGTGGGACGACGGTGGTGTCATCGCGGGCGGCGGGGTATAGTGGGACCCATAAATCGTTTTTCTTTTAGTGCAGGGGTATTTTACTTTTCACACGCACTTAACTGAAAAACTTAACAGAAGTGAGTGTCAGGGACCAATCGTGTTACGAGTTGGCAAATAGTAAGGACAAAACCTGTAAATTTTTAAAAGTTAAAACTAATATTGTAATATGAACAAATCACAGGGACTAATCGTGTAATTAACTCAAGAAAGAAATATCCCATTCATCCAAACTTAAAATGGTAAAAAATGCTTAAAATTTATAAATTATTAAGATATTTACAAAACTACTTAAAAACACTAATTCGCTTAAACTGTTAGTTGGCTACACAAAGTAGAACAAAATAATTTTGTTACTTCAGATACTATAATTTTTAAATTACATATGGGTTAATAAATATGTCCAAAATATATTTCTTGCCTTCTTAATTTAGAAAAAATCTATTCTTGTCAAAAAAAAATATTTATATTAATTCACTTGAACTGTTTGTTACATAAATCAAACAAATTGTTTTATTTCTTCATGCATTATATTTTTAATCCATATATATTTTTCCAATGAAAACATACACTTTACTCTAGACATACTCTACTTCTAAAATCATTACATCTGTACTTTGTAGGATTTGAAATCAATCATTTTGGTTGGGATTAATATATTTTTTCTCTTCTTAATATATAAAAAGAGGTGAAAATTATTTTCTTGTCAATGATCCCTCAAATGAGATTAGCAGCCATCTTTTAAATACACCTAAAACATGTGGTTTTGAAAAGGGTACATACTACACACCAGTGGCAAAATAACAGATGACAAAATCAAAAGTCATTCTGAATCAAGATACAGTAACCTAATAAGAACACACACCTGAAATCAAGAAAGGTGACGAATGCGAAGCCCCAATCAAGTCAACACAATCTGCAAGATATAGCTAGAACCCGCAAAAAGCTCCCGATGAATCATAACTCTGTTTCTAAGATCTAGTTTTAATAGCAGATATGTGCAGGATAATTTAAAACTACACTACAAACTAGCACAAATTAAATTACACTTGTTAATCGATCTTCAAACAAACCGACCAGATCTTCGTTGTTGGAATTTTTAATTGAAGAAACCCTGCATGAAAATTAAGTTTCAGTCAGCTCCTATGAACAGATGTGGCAAAATGGATGGGTCTAAAAAACAGGCAAAATGGGTAAAAACAGACGAAATGGGTAATCTTTAGTATGGGTCTGACAGGTCAGCAAACACTTTTTATCCATTTTTAAACACTTGTCTTTACAAAAGAATTCAATAATGTGGTGGATAAGAATTAAAAAAATGACATCACCTTAAATTGAAATATTTGGAAGTTGGGGTTTTATGGGTGAAAACGAAAAAAAAGATTGCCTGAAATAGAATTAGACAATATCCCAGTGGTGAGGTGTGTCCCCTATATCTAAGATGTCGAAAATTCAAATCCTGCAAGATTGTATAATTGTATTGGTATTTAATTGGAGTAGGCAAGTTGCAAGATGAGGAGCTGTACAAAAAAATTCAAGCTTGGTTTAACTTTTTATGCAATTAAACCTTAATACGCACTGCAGGTTCCAAAATTGACTCGTTTTAGATGAAAACATAATCTAAATCAACCCATTCGTGTGCAAAATGAGTACAAAATACCACCAGTAAATACAGTAATATTAAACAAACTAACCATTCAAGATTTCTGGAGAACACATCTTTCATAAAGAGCCAGGAGATCTTTTTTGTTAGGATTCTTCAACTGAAGCAACTCTTCACCAAAATTGTGTTTTGTGAGCTCTTGCTTGAGTTTCAGAATAGTGAATTTGGTGTAATCTTCATTACTGATAGGCTGACTATGGTTACTGTTATTATAATCGTCATCACCTCTAAAAACCGAACCACCATCTTCAGTTGAAACAAACTTTGGTGGGCTAGTCATACTCCTAGACCTCTTATTTCCTCTAACTGCTCTATCTCCATCATTGTTAATACCGGTTTCTTGAACTGAATTGGTTCCCATTTCATTATCTTCAACCCTAAACCGTTTTCCATGTGAAGATGTTCTTAGTTTGCTGTCTAGTGCAGACTCGTTAAGGCGGACAGCTGTCATTTGTTGTTGGAGCAAATCAAGCTTCCCTTGTGTGGCTTGTAACTGAACGGAAAGTGCTTCTGCCCGGTTAGTGGCTTCTGCCCGAGCTGCTCGTTCAGTTTCCAAAAGGCTTTCAAGGACATGTACAGTAGTAGCTCGTTGTTCATTGTTTGATTTTAGTAATGTTTCTATCTCTTTCTCTCTCTCTTCAACTCTTGCCTCTAACATTGCAACTTTAGATACAGCATCCAGCTCAGCAGCTTGGAATCGTTCTAATTCATCAGTTAAATCGTGTTTTTGTCTTTCTAGGCTCTCGATACGTCTCTCAAGCCTTGCGATTGCGGTCAGCCTTTCACTGGCTGCTCGTTGAATTTCATTTTTCTCTTTCTGGGCAGTTACCGCTTCTGCACGGGCAATATCAGCTAACTCAATTGCTCTTTTGGTTTCTTTTTCAGCATTTCTACATCTTTCTTGGACTTCCTCAAATCGGTCAAACTCAGATCGGTATTTCTGCTCTAGATGAATTCGTTCTTGCTCCAGAATTCTTGATTCTTTTTCATATGATTGAGCTGTTGTGTTCGCACTTTCTAACCTTCCGCCTAACTCCTTGATATCACTTTTTAAAGAGGATATTTCTAAATCATAACTCTTTATCTTGGACTCAGCAGCCTGAGAATCAAAATACATAGCATTAATACATCTTAAAGAAGTCACATACTTGAAATTTTCATATGTTGGGTGACTTTTTGAATCACTGAGATTGTACTTTGATTTTAATTGCAAGCTAACAGTAGTTTTTTTAAAACAAAAGTTCATGAGTTGCCCATAAATAAATCGTAAAAAGAGTGGCGTTTTCGACCAATTTACTTATGAAAGAGTCGACCTAGTGTGCGTATTATCTCAAACAGGTCAAGTGAAAAAAAAGTTGGCTTAACGGAGAATCAACTCATCAAGCGGGTTGCAGGGGTTAAAAGTCATCCAAATCTAATGCATACACTCCTAAATGATTCATTCAAATGTTTTTAAAGGTCTTGTTGTCATAATGAACACATTAAGCATTCGTATAAAAAACTAAGGAATGAACAAAAAACACGATTTAACTGATGAATTAGAACGGTCACCCTGACCTGACCATGCACATTTCGACCCACTAAACTAGAATTGATCTGTACACCACTAAAGTTGTGTGTTGTGCCCTATGCTTTTGAACATGCAAGTTCGTGGTGAAAATCCGTTTTAGTAGTGTATAACTAAACATCTAACGGTGTAACAAATCGCTTTTCATGCTAAAATGACTTGTTTCAACCAAAGGACCCACTACCAAAGGACCCATTACGAAAGGACCCACTACCAAAAGGACTTAAGGACCCACTACCAAAGGACCCATTACAAAGCCCGTATTGTTAGGATCAAAGCACACACAAACACATGAAAAAACAAAGCAACATAAACGACACGAGAGATTTATAGAGGTTCGGTCGTGGTGTGCAACCTACGTCCTCTTAGAGCAATTAGGGTTTTTCTTTTTATTGAGTGACATTGATTACAAGTACAAAGAGATAAATTTATAAGCTATAATTAGGGTTAATTTCCTTTGTTAACTAACCAACTAAACTAGGCCCATTCAGAGCTTGGGCCGGCCAAACCCAACTGCTCCAAATTCAATCCATACGAAGCCTACACCCAACACATCTCCCATCTATGAAAAAGACATCTTAGTTGGCACTATTACTCATAATCATACGTTCTTGCCAGAATTGTTCCTCTTCTTTCTTGATATAAACTAGAAATGATTTATTGCAATTAAGCCAAGTAGGAATGTAGGATGGTTCAAATTCAAAAGGTCAATAACATGAAGATGTTCCAATGTTGGTGGCTATTCCAGAACACACTTACCTTCAACTCCAAGCTCAGAGTCGTTACACGCTGCTCAGCCTGTTCAATCTTCAATGTCTTGTCCTTTATCTCAGCTTCCTGCAGTTCCAAATCAAATTGCAGCTAAATAAAAAACCAGGTTTCAACGTTTTTTAAAAAAACAGCACGCAGTAATTATAAAAATATGTCACCTTCTCAGCAATTGTGCCAGCAATCTCTGCTCGTAGAGCATCCTCACGAAGCTGAGTTTGTTTACTTGCACGGTCTTGTACAGCAGCAGCTTTTTCAAGTGCGATCTTTGCTTCTCTAACAGCAATATCATACTTACGTTTCCACTCACCTGCTTCCTCTTGAGCAGACAAAGTCTGTTCCCGTGCAGCAGCCAATCTTGCTTCTGCTGCACTGCTTCTAGCCTTAAGATTTGCTACTTCAGATGACGCTTGTTCTTCCCCTGCTTTCTGTTTAGACAACGCCACGTCATACTTTCTTTTCCATTCCATGGATTCATGTTTGGAAACTTCTAGAGCTTTTGATAAACTTGAGTATTTTTCATCTAATGAGCTGGAATTCTTTTAAGATCAGCTATCCGGTTCATGTATTCCTCTGTAAGCTTATTTTTGTCATTAATGGCATCTTCGTAGCGTTTTAAGTAATCGGATTTGTATTTTTCACTAGCTTCTAGTTGCTTGGTAAGCAATCCCATTTTATCTTCAATTGACCGGCATTTTAACCGGAGGGAACTTTTCTCTGAAGAAATATGATCTATCTGCTTCTTAATAAAGTCAAGGATTGGACCTTCTATGCTAAAACATTGAAAAAAATCAAATCTCAAGAAAGTGAAACTAGCAAAGTGATTTTAAAAAATACAATATATAAGACTGAAACCTTTGTCGTAAAAATGAAGCTAGCTTCTGCCACTTCTCTGGACCATATGAAGTTGTTTCATAGCTGTTTAATAGCTGATCGAGAACCTAAGACAAAGACAAAATAGTTATGAGCCTTCACGATCACTAGAATATGTAAACAAGATTTAAAAATATTTAAACGTCCAAAATTGCATTTCTTCTTAACACTATAAGTACATAAAAAATTCAAGAAAAGATCCGGCCAGTGACATGCTACCAAACCTAAAACTGTGTCTGCCACTCTGTCATATGAAAACGCTAGAACTGTAAATGTGATGTCATTTACCTTTTAACTCGTATATATTATGTAGTAAATGAAAATTTAATAACAGTTTAGTATTTAGAGAGTACCATAACAGACAGTTCATGTGGTTAAAAAAATTATATAATTTTAAAAATCTATAACTATCCAGGTCGGCTTTGAGAAGAGCAATGTTAGGATTGACTTTTTAAGTTCAGAAGTAGGGCCAGTGATCTGGTAATTAGGAGTAATGCTTGAAGTTAAATTTAGTTCATTTTAACTACATACTCTCAATTGTAGAATTATACTAAAAACTTTTGACTTTCTTTGGAAGTTTGCAAGGTTGGTCAATAGTTAATACTAACAGCCATAGTGTGAAATGACATTAAAAAAACAGATGCACTCATCCACACACATTTAAACTGATTTCAGCACTCCTGAAAACAAAACAATGAGCAAAGAAGGGTCAACAGTTAGCACTTCCATACATAGAAAGCAATATGGCAATACCTTCAGAATATCATCATACTTTGCAGCAGGAGCTTGACAGGCTGTTCTTAGCTCTTTCTCCATTTTCTGTATGGCATTTGAGCATTGCATGTAAGCCTTCATAAAGGCCTCTCTTTTATAATCCTGCATCAAAAAGATTAGAAGTATGTATCAACATAACTGGATGACTATCAAGATAGTAGCACAAATTCCATTTAAACAGTAAAAAGTAAAATACAAGCTTTCATTTGAATTAAAAAAATGCTGCTTTTTTTGTGACAGATGGTTAGCAATCACTATGAAAACATTTGTGATTATAAATCCATTTACACTGCTAAAAACAGATATACAAAATAAAAAAGAAACCGATACGACTGAATAGCTCTAAACCATAGCACCTAATATTTGTTTAATAATAGCGTGAAATTCATGACTCTATAACTTCACATTCATCTGCATGGGACGTCATTTATTTAATTACTTCTTCAACTGTCTCAGAAGTTAACTACAAATATTCGGAACTCAAGTATTTGAAATAATAGTGGATTTAGAACTACGCATATATAACTCTTAACACCTGGTACTGTTACAATCATCATTGAAGATCTGTGAATATGAGGTAATGTGCATTGAGTCATTGAGTGACGGATAGCAACAGTTTCATAGAACCTTTTCATCTAATGAAACGTTCACAAATATCGAGAGATAAGTGGGGTGTGCCACTTGTATATCAAATAGTTTATGTGAATATATAAAAAAATCTTAGCAATGTAATAAAGGTTTCCAAGATATGTTCACAAATATTGAGAGATAAGTGGGGTGTGCCACTTGTATATCAAATCGTTTATGTGAATATACAAAAAAAACTTAGCAATGTAATAAAGGTTTCCAAGATAAGCTACCTCGAATTCTTTTTTCAAGAAAGCATGAAGACGCTTTTCACATTTTTCCCTGACAGAACCAGCCCCAACAGCAATTGAATTAAAAGCAGCCACAGCCTTCTTAACAGCTTCTTCATGCGCTTCTCGTATTGCAGCCTGCAAGCATGTGAAAATGAATTATTGCACCATATGATTATTTGGTAAAATTGAGAAGCAAAAGGTAATGAAGATCACAAAAACGCACTTCTTCAGGGGGCTTTGTACTGTCGAAAGAAGACTTGTAAACTTCAGTGGCATGTTCTAAAGCCCTTTGGCACTCTGTTTCCTCAACACTCTGGAAAATGAAAATAGTTGAGAACTTTGCTAAAAATATTAGAGCACAATAGAGAAGCCATGACAATTAATATACATAAAATGAATTGTGAACTTCTTAAACAGCATATCAATACAGGTGACCAATATAAAATAAGCTAATAGAAATAAATCTAATGTCATCATGTGATGATCAGATATGTGTATAAAAGTATTATCAAAAGTAGACCAACTATACAGTATCATAGCACTAGAATTACAGGATAGAAGATAACGACAGTTGTAAAGTAATGTGTGAGGCCTCCATAATTAGATATCCCCACATCCATCAACTCCATATATCAAAACAATCTGAGCTGACCAGATTAGCAGCAATAATAATGCCAATGACATAGAGGATTGTAATGAAGACGAAAAAAATGCATATAGAACTAACCTGCCATGAGGAAGTTATTGTTGGCACTGCACCTTTATTGAGTGCATCCAAAAATGACTGGGTAATGCCAGCAAAAATGGGTCCGGTCATCACTGTGGCCCCTACCTGTTTGGGTCTAGTCCTCTCAAAACAAACCTAGTTAATGCATCCAGTCCCAACTTGAACTCTGGCCTCAATTTATCCATCTATGTCACAGCAAGATTCTAAAAGGTAAGACTAAACACAAAATTACAGAACCATGATGGTATATAAATCAAAGATTATTTTTATGTTCGAAAGAGAGATTACTAACTGATATTTGGTCGAGCCGCTGGAGCTCTTTTTCATTGCTCAAAGGTCTCACAAGTGTGAAGCATTCCCTGTCTGGAAAGAGTGCTCTAATGGATTCTCGAATCTATTAATTATCAATTGTTCAGGAATCAGGAATCCAAAAAATATATAAAATATAAAAACATATTTACAATCTAAAATAAGAGGAGATTGAGCTGAAGGAAAAACCTCGTTTTTGGCAGAGACATCTCTTGCATCACCTTGTACAGGCCTCAAAGCAAGTTCTAGGTAGTCACGGGGAGTTATTTTCCTGTTATCCTCCACCAAATCCAGATAGAAATCCTGCAAATTGGAACATGATAGTAAGCAAAACAATACGATGATAGAAGTACCTGGCTACCTAGCATGACTAGTAAGATCAGGATGATCAGCAACTCAATGAGTCCCTGAATAGCCTCACATCTAAGTCACCTAGAGGTGGACGGTGGACCGGTGGTAAACTTCAACCCGGTTATTTGTGAATGGGTTGATTCAGATTATGTTATATTTGGCTAGCCAAACAGGCAACATCATAAATAAGAACAGCTAATAAAGATACGAGTGAGATGGATTACAAAGGTCGCAAGCCACAAAGTGTAATTCTTAACGCACAAAAACTTATTAAATTATAATTCAAATTAGATTGCTGTAAAAAAATAATGATTTTTGTAATAACCTCTTGACACACTAATATTTAAGGGGAAAAAACTATAAACCTTTAAGAGAAAACGTATTTCAAGTCAACCCAGCCAGGCCGTCTCGTTTAAACCCGTAACAAAATAGCGGCACATCTAGAGTCTACATATCAATATAAATTAGAACAGCATGAATGTACCCTTAGAAGCCAAACAAAGATAGGAGAGAATTGTCCAAGCTCAGAAGCAGTGGTCTTCCCACCAGAAGCTCTTACTCGAATATGCTTGGTCATTTCAGTTACAAGAGAAAGACGATCCAGTGCAGCCTCATCTATACCTCCCATCTGATACACAGAGGGTATAATCTGTCAGATGAAGTAACAGCTATGCAAAGAATGAATCAAGAAGATGAGCAAAACTCTGACCTGGTTGTATATGAACATGCTGGATAAAAGTACAGCCAGAGAGAATATTTGTGTGCTATAAGTTCCCTGTTGAATGACAACAAAAAAGAAAGTTACAGAAGATCAACAGACAATTTATAGAACTAGATCTTTTGAGAGCCAAGCGAACCGTTTGATCATAAGCATCAATTCCTTCACTGTCTATCAGTAAGAGATTGTATTCAGTTCCATCAAGAGCCGTTCTCCTTAAAGGAGTACTCCAAAGCCAAAGCCCTTTGGTGCATGGACGGTGAGTTGATGCCACCTGGAATCCACTACTCCTTCCGAGAAGCTACAAAAGGTAAAAGAAAAAGTATCACAATGAAAGCCCCAAACTTGATCGATTTTGCCACTTATCCTAAAAGTGAAAGCTAACAATTTTTAACATGGTCATGGCATCAATATATATATATAAGATGCACTGAAATTTCCTATCACTGTACCGTTAAAATAACAAATGAACATGTGCAGAGGTCAATTTTGTCAGATATAGAATATACTAGACCAATACGTCGCAGATTATGTCACATGACCTGCAGTTGTAAGAGATTATGATAAGCTAAATTATTTCTGCAGTATGCACCATTGCCAAACCAGATGCTAACATTCTCTACA
Source organism: Flaveria linearis (assembly GCA_024085815.1). Taxonomy (NCBI): domain Eukaryota; kingdom Viridiplantae; phylum Streptophyta; class Magnoliopsida; order Asterales; family Asteraceae; genus Flaveria; species Flaveria linearis. The sequence goes on from CM044002.1 coordinate 57,756,438, forward strand.
AAATAGGTTAAATGTCTCAAACTTGAAGTTACAGTTAAATTGTGTGGCGCTAATAAACTTCAGTTATATATGGACCTTCATATATATCCAAAATCACCTAAAGAAGGCTTCTCTTTTAGGTTCATTTTAGTAGTAGTTAAGCTATTTTGTTAAATAGACTTTTAACAACATGTTTTGTTGTACGTTGGGTTCACGCGCTATGGGTGATTAGTTCCTTTTATGAGCTATGGAGCGGGGGGTCTCACTGTAAGCAGCCTCTCTAACCTACGGGTTAGAGGTAAGACTTGCCTACATCTCACCCTCCCCATACCCTGTCCGTAGCGTTGCTATGGATGGGATGCTCGGGGTATGATTATGATTACAAGACTTTTAACACCATAAATAATTTTTGTTGCGCGCCTACACTTAACCTGTATGTTTCTTTTAGTTGCGGCCATACTTGCAAATCATATGAATTATTCCAAACTTTAAACCAAGAAGTTAAAAGTATGTAGATATAAACAAAGGATGAAACCAGGACCTTGGTTTTGATGACCATTACTAACGAATAATTTACAACGAAGGATAAAGGATAAAACAAAAACTTATATCAAACATTAGTAGAATAGTGGTATGCAGTATGCAAAACCTGAAGTGTTTACAAGCACATAGAGTGTTCCAATTGCTGAGTACCTTCTACTACCAATGTAAACAGTAAACCTACATATTAAATAATCAGCTCCTTAGAGCCAAAACACCCAAAATGCAAACTCTAGAATAAGCAACGTACTAAAATTTCGCCCTCTAAACATTTACTAATTTCAAAAAAAAAGTAAAATTTTGGCGTTAGTAGGAGAAAAAATGGATTTTGAATTCTACAAATGAAGCAGAAGACACTCCACAGTCCATCCTTGTCTTGCTGTGTCCAATGTAAGCAATATCTGTAACCAATAATCCACTTCATAGCAGTTCGAACAAACAAGTTTCCAAGAATTATTTCACGGTCCATTTAAACCCTATCTTCAGAATAACTAACCATAGTCGTATCATGGTGCAATATATGTAACCTATAAACTACTGCATAGTCTATTGTGGTGCAGTTACTCATTTCTTGGTAACACCTTGGACTAAAACCAATAAACTAATATCTACGAGATTAACTAATCCTTTATAAACAATGTCTTCACTTAAAACCCTAATATAAGAAAAAAGGAGATGTCCAAGGTTGCGCGGGAATAAAGCTCTTGAGTCACACGATGAAACTATGGGAAAGAGTTATTGAAACGAGGATTAGACGCGAAACTCATATAGCGATAAACCAATTTGGATTATGCCAGGGCGCTCTACAACAGAAGCCATACAAGTCATAAGGAGGATAATGGAAAAATATAGAGAAAAGAAAAAGGATCTCCATATGGTCTTCATTGACCTAGAAAAAGCCTATGACAGTATTCCGCGACAACTAATTTGGGAAAGTCTACGACATAGAAGGGTACCAGAGAGATATATCAAGATAATCAAGGATATGTATGACGGGGCAAAAACGTGTGTGCGAGCTCCAGTCGGAGACACAGACTTCTTCCCGGTGGAAGCGGGACATCACCTAGGATCGGCATTGAGCCCATTTCTCTTCCCAGCAGTGTTGGATGAGATGGCCAAGTCTATACAGGAGCAGTCCCATGGTACATGCTGTTTGCGGATGATATTGTGTTAATATCAGAATCTGAAAGGGTGCTTAACGAGAGGTTAGAACAGTGAAGAGCGGCACTAGAGCGCAAAGGCTTAAGGATAAGTCGCTCGAAAACGAAACACGTGCATTGTAACTTTAGTGGAGAGAATGAAAAGGACACCCAAATCAGTATCCAGGGTCTAGCAGTCCCACAGACGTTTAGTTTCAAATACCTGGGCTCGTACGTACAGGAGGACGGAGAGATACGCAGTGATGTAGCCCATCGTGTTAAAGCAGGATGGTGCAAGTGAAGAGCAGCATCAGGGATTTTGTATGATAAGAGGTTTTCAGCAAGACTAAAGGGAAAACTATATAGAGTGGCAGTACGTCCAACTATGTTATATTATGCGAAACAGATTGTTGGGCCATAAAGAAATCGCACGAGCGACAAGTAGAGGTCGCAGAAATGTGAATGCTGAGGTGGATGTGTGGACACACAAGACTGGATCGGATAAGGAACGACATGTTTCAGCAGAGGCTAAAGGTGGCTTGTATCACGGATAAAATACGAGAGGGAAAATTAAGATGGTTTGGGCACGTGAAGAGGAGATCGATATCAGCGCCTGTTAGAGTAGTAGAGAACATCACCTTAGATGGTAGGAGGAGTAGAGGAAGACCTAAGTTGACTTGAGACGAGATAATTAGGCGGGATATGGTAAAGTTGCACCTCTCTGAGCACATGATCGAGGATAAGAGTGCGTGGAGGCGTAGAATTAAAATTAAGGACTTCTAGTGGGATCTGTTGGTAGGAAGAGTAAAGGAAGAACTGATGCGTGACCCCCCGCGTGATGTTTAGGTTATCGACATTTGCCCTTTATAGGTGAAGCATGTTGCTTATCTGATGTATGCACTATCTTCAGGTTGATATGCTTATGGGTATGATTATGCTTATGTGATGTATGTTATGCTTATGAATATACTTATGAATATGTTTATGCTTATTATAAACCCTTATGTGATATATACTTATGTGTTGTATGCTCTATAATCTGCTTGCTATCGTTTTCGAGTCGGGGTCCCTTTGGAAGCGGTCTCTCTATCTCTTAAGATAGAGGAAAGACTAGTCACCACCTACCCCTCCTAGACCATGCTTTTTAGTGGGATATACTGGGTATGTTTGTTTGTTTGTTTAGATAACAAAACACTATATAGTATACAATCAATGAATCATGAATCAAGTATTCCAATTTCCGTAGTACCTTCTACTACCAATTTAACCCTACTAATTACATCATCAGGTCCTTAGAGCTACGACACCCAAAATGCTAACTCTACAGAAGCAGCGTACTAAAAACTCAATATATAAACATCACCAACTCCAATAAAAAGCAGTCAAAATTTGGCAGTAGTGGGAGAAATAAAGAGATTGTGAATGCCATAAATGAAACAAAAGACACTCCATAGGCCAAGCTTGTCTTACTGTGCCCTATTCAGGCAGTATCTATAACCTAACAAATCTATAATCTACAGCATAACAACCCAAACAAACAAGTTTCCAAATAATAATACCACGGTCCATCTAAAACCCTAGTTTCAAAATAACTAACTACTAAGCATGCATAACCGTATTATGGTGCAGTTACTCATTTCCTCGTAACACCCTGGACTAAAGCCAATAAACCAATTTTTACCAAACTAACCACTTAATTAACAATGTCTTCACTTAAAACCCTAGTAGCTAAACAAAATAAAAATCCTATACAGCATACAATCAAAGGATCATGAATTAAGCACATTAAACAGCTACAAAACCCTAAGTAAGTTCTACACAGAGGAACAATACCTGATTCAGAATGTAACTCTTGCCTTGACGAGCACGACCGCAGACCGAAACAACTCCGATTGGCTCTTTAACAAGCTGAAGAAGAGCAACAGCTTCGGGATCCATCTGAAACTTCCCTCTCTCGTCGCAATAGACGAGGCGAATGGGTCTGGCGGGGCCCGAGGCGACGGCTGTGGACGGAGAGAACAGAGGCGTCGAGGGAGACGACGGCGACGGCGACTTTGATGATGATGAGTCGCCGGAAGTTCCTCTGCCGAAAAGACGCATCATGGTTGGTAGATCGTGTTGTGTGTGGAGGAATCCGTGATGATTGTGGGGTTCGAACGGTGGTTGTTTTCTGCTGAGGGTTTGAATACGGTGGTGAAGTGGTGGTCGATCGGGGAAGAAAGGAAAGCTGTTTTGCTACACTTTTTCAAGTAGGCTGTTTGGGATTGCTTTTTTATTTCTCCTTTTGACTTTTGGAGGGGTGAAAAGACCAAAATGCCCCTCCAAAAGTCACTAGAAGTTAAAAATTTTAACTTCTAGTGACTTTTGGAGGGGCATTTTGGTCTTTTCACCCCTCCAAAAGTCAAAAGGAGAAATAAAAAAGCAATCCCAAACAGCCTCTAACTATTGGGGATTTAATCAAGTTTTAATCAAGTTTTAATAAGTTTTAAAAAGGGTGTTGGGTTTGGCACACCATTTGATTTGACATTTGTGGTAAACTTTAATGTAAGCGGTCGTTTACATGGCTGTAAACGGTCGTATCCAGGTTTGTAAACGGTCGTTTAATGCTGCTGCAAACGGTCGTATTGTTCTCTGTAAACGGTCGTTTTTCCTACTGTAAACGGTCGTATACTTTTTTGTAAACGGTCGTTTACATTGAATCAAACGGTCGTTTACCTTTTGGTCGATTTAAGAACTCCATTTCCCCATCCACTCATCCCAAACGACCGTTCAATTTATATTTTCTTATTCACCTTAAACAAAAGCTATCTTCATCGCGTTATTGGTTATAAATTAGTGATGGCCAATATATACCTAACAATAAAACAAAAGCTACAAGAATGAACGATCCGTTGTATAGATATCTTCATCGCGTTATTGGTCATACTATAGCTGGACGTAGGATGACTAGTGGTGGGGTGACTAAAAAGGATTTGTTCTTTTTATTTTGTTTGATTAAAAGGAGGCCTTGTAATCTGGCATATATGCTTGCTTATTATTTTACTTCTTGCACGGGTACAAAGAAAACCGGACATATTTGTGGTGGTACATATGTTACTCGACTTGCCGAGTCTTTACATATTCTCACCCCTGACAACGTGGCAAGTTTAAACGGGCCGGTACTTATGTCCGGATTTGTTGATCGTGAACATCTTATACGGATGGACATGATCGCAGATTATCCACAAGTTAGGTGGAGGTTTAAATATAATAATCAAATGTGGATACCTCCATATCAAGATCCTCCTGATGATCTGTAATTTTTTTATGTTTTAGTTATTGTAATAAAGAATTTATTTATGTTTTATTAATTGTAATAATGAATTTATTTATGTTTTAGTTTTTGTAATAAAGAATTTATTTATTGTATAATAATTATTGGGAAATGTGCCAGAATTATTCACAACCGGACATACATGTTGGGAATTATTCACAACCGGACATAAAATCGTTTACAGAATTATTCAAATGAAAGATGCCTATAAATTTCTTTTACACATTTCACAATTCACAATTCACAATTCACAATTCGCAATTCACAAGTATTCAAATTCATTTATTCACACATCATCGTAATTCAAGTCAATAATGTCTTAATTTTATAATGATTGGGTGTACCAAACAAGAGAAGAGTTAATGGATTGGGTGCAAAACACTGCACACGCCCTTGGATATGTTATTGTCACACAACGAACGAAGAAGACTGTATACGGATTCGTCAACAAGGCATTTCTTATGTGCGATTGTGGTGGTGTATACAAGTCAACATCAGATTCAACTACACATTCAGGCACAAAGAAGATAGGTTGTCCATTTCAACTTATAGCAAAATATCATGAAGAAGATCGAGGTTGGAAAATACATGTTGTCTGTGACGAACATAACCATGAACCTTCTAAATTTTTGGAGGGTCATGCTTATGCAAAAAGATTGTCTAAAGAAGAGTATGCATTGGTAAAAGATCTTACAAGAAAAAATATGTAGCCACGTGATATTCTTACGGCTTTAAAAGAAAATAATGATAAAAATATATCCACAATTGAAACCGTGTATGATGCACGGACAAAGATACGAAAGTTGGATAAATTTGGAACCACCCCAATGCAATCACTTCTTCAATCTTTGCAGATGGGCGGATACATCTATGATTTTACCACTGATGACGAATCAAATCAATTAAATGATTGTTTTTTGTTAACCCCACTTCACTAAAAATATGACGTGCGTTCCCGCATGTGATTATTTTAGATTGCACGTACAAGACGAACATGTATCGCCTCCCTTTTCTTCAGATTGTTGGCTTAACTTCAACAAATAAGACATTTTGTATTGCTTTCGCATTCATACGAAATGAGAAAAAAAGATAATTTCAAGTGGGCTTTAAATTGTCTGAGAAAAACATTGGATGGGTATATGCTACCACGTGTCATAGTCACTGATAGAGAGTTGGCATTAATGGATGCATGCCAAGTAATTTTTCCAGAAGCAACCCGATTGCTTTGTAGATATCATATACAGGAGAATATCAGAAAGCATTGCAGACCATCTTTCAGGTCTCAAACTGAGTGGGATAAATTTATGTATTACTGGAGATTTCTGCTTCAATCTCCAACAATTGAGGCCTATTATGAAAATCGAACGCGATTGCAGACAAAGTTGATGAACAAGCATCGAAGTATTTTCCTGATCTATTAAATTTATTGTTTTTATTTTAATGAAATTGAAACTAACATTTTTGATTTCTCTTTGCAGATGTGTTTAATTATTTGGATGTTAACTGGTTGCAAAATTATAAAGAGATGTTCGTGTCTGCGTGGATTGATCAACATCTAAATTTTGGAGAACGAACAACAAACAGAGTAGAAAGCCAACATGCTCTGTTAAAAAACATTTGAATTCTGACAAGTCAAATTTAGATAAATTTATAACAATTTTAAATAACATAGTACGTTTACAGGAGACACAAATAAAGGCAAGTTTCGAGGAAAGTCGGATAAAAATAAAACATCAACATAAACATAATTTATTTGTTTCTTTGTTATCAAACGTTTCTCATGAAGCTCTGGATATATTACTTGGAGAGCTGACACGAGTTAATGAAATTCAAAACCAATCACAAACCTGTGGTTGCCATATTCGTACTAGTTGCGGTTTACCATGTGCTTGTGAAATCGCACAGTATTTAAAAGCAGGCAAACCTATTCCACTACATTCGATAGATATATTTTGGAGGAGGCTTGACTTTTCACCGGTATCGTTAAACGAAGACGAAGAAGATATTTAATGTGATGACGAAGTTGAGAGGTTCAAAGAAGCTTACAAGAAACAAAAAAATCCAACAGTGAAAAGGAATTGGTTAGAAAGGATAAAAAGCATAACGAATCCTATCAGTATAAATCTTAACGAGCCTACGGTGCAAAAAAATACTCGTGGAAGGCCAACACTCAGATCTCAAAAACAAAACAAACCAAACCCTTCACCTGCTGAACTTGCTCGAGATCATACCTACACGACAGATGATTTTGTTAGTTTATTTTATGGGGTTGAGCCCCCCAAAACATACTTCAAACGTAGATAACACAACTCAATCTTCTCTATATCATCATCCTTTACTAATACAGATTCCAACACTTTTCCATCCGTATATAACACATATAGAGAACGTAAGCAGTGATGGTAACTGTGGGTTTCATGCAGTTTCCTTCTCCTTAGGATACGGTGAAGAATATTGGCTGAACATGAGGTATGAGCTTTTAAACGAGTTACATAACAATTCTAATTTGTACAGAAATCTTTTCTCCAGCTCATATGATGAGACAGAACGTAGTTTATCATGGCTACAACCGGGTCCAGCTCCTCATCAACATTGGATGATAATGCCATACACAGGATTATTGATCGCCAACAGATTTAATGTGATTCTTCAATGCTTATCTCCCACTGAAAGTGCAACTTATTTTCCGCTATGGACAGGTCCGGATGAACTCATGTACCACCAATTCATTACTATTGCACATGTGTATGGTTGCCACTACGTCTCTGTGCGTTTGGAAGGTGAATATCCATTGCCTTCATAACGCTGTTATGGAATTTTCACAAAAGTAATAATGCGGCTGCGTGGGAAAGAAAGTACGAGGAGAGACTTCAAATATATAGTCACTATATATTTCGAAATAAAACTGTTAGTCGTTTCAATATAGATTAGATTAGTATCACTTGTAACTGTTCATCTTATAAGGTTCAAATATTTTAAACTTATATATAAATTATTCGTTTAGTAAATTATAAATTTATTTGTAAAATTATCTATAAGTTAAATTTATACGAACTATATAAGGTTCAAATATTTTAAACTTATATATAATTTTTATTTTATATTTATAAACTATATCTAAAAACTTGATAATATATAAATTATTAGTATAATATAATTATAAATAAAAAAAGTAAATTTATAAATATAATTAATAAAAATTTAATAGAAAAAATTCATATAATAAAAAATTTAATATAATTAATAAAAATTTAACATAATTAATAGAAAAACTTAATACTTATATTTATTCTTAAATTTAAAATAAAAATATTAAAAAAATACAAACGACCGTTTACACTTAAGGTAAACGACCGTTTACACTTAAGCAAACGACCGTTTGCAAACTCTCGTTTATTAAAAAACATTTTTTAATAAAAATATTTAAAAAAATGCAAACTCTCGTTTATTACCATGCAAACGACCGTTTGCTTCATCCTAAACGACCGTTTACACCTTGACAAACGACTGTTTGTCGAGGTGGTGTAAACTACCCAAACGGTGGTGTATGGATCAATGGCTCCTTTTAAAAATGTTTCGAGCAGTTTTAGAAAAGACTGTAAGACCGACACCACGGACATGTCATGTAAGATCGTTTGACTTTACACTAGTCGTACATTACAAAATAGATGGGTTTGAGTTTAGTATAAACAAACTTGCTAACCCACTTAGTCAAACGCGTTGTGTGCGTGCCAAATCATGAGTCATGTCACATACTTCTCTTTAACCAATTAAATTTTTTAATATATTCTATGTTATAAGTTAAATTATTTAGGTCTTTTATATAAAAACTTAAAATTAAAAGAAAATTTTATAAGATTTTATGAGGTCTTATTCATAATCCATTCATTATTCTCATCTTTATTATTGCATTAAAATCATAATTTTTTCTTTTTTTTTAATTAAATAATATATTTTCATACCTTTATCATTAAATTTCATCTCTCATTCACTTACGATCACTTTCAAAAATATTAAAAAAAATTATTAGGGGTTGTACTGTGTTTCCCAAATATAAGGAAACACAATACAATTATCATAAATTTTCAACCTTTTTCACTCACAATCATTCGCGACCGTCCCCATAATATATGGCACCCACTTACATATATATGGGGAACATGCTGGGAATGCTCTTATGATTACATATCATATGATGCTTTATCAGGTGTTATACAAGCACGTCGTGATGCTATACGACACTTAAACCTACTGAAGTTGACAAATCTGACAAGGTGCGCCACTGACATGTTCATACGTACTCTAATAACAACTCATGTGCCACATGTGAAATGTGATGTAATGCATGAATAGAAGAGCCTTTGAGGGTGGGTGATTTTATGGGAGACCATCGAGATATGAACTATGAGTAGAGCATATAAATAACTCATCTACATATTGCTAGGATAAACTTTTAAACTAATTTATTTGAAACAATAATCTAATAAATCCTTAATTTACATTTTCTTCATTATGAAATTCAACCCTCGACCATTTAAGGATGGATGTCATTTTAAACACATGAAATCATCAGATCAAAGTTCCTTTATAGCTAACAAAAAAAGATATGTTAGGCTCATTTACCTTATGTGGCACGGATGTAATGTGCGAGTATAATAGAGATAACAATGATCAAATTATATAAATTAGAATTTAAACCTCGTGCGTTGTTGTGGATTCTTTTGTAACGTAATCCGCGTGTTGTCGCGGATTTTTTTTTAACATAATCCACATCACGGATTCTTTTGTAACATAATCCGCGCGTTGTCGCGGATTCTTTTGTAACATAATTCGCGCGTTGTCACTGATTTTTTTGTAACATAATCCCCACGTTGTCACGGATTCTTTTGTAACATAATCCGTACGTTGTCGCAGATTCTTTTGTAACATAATCCGTGCGTTGCAGTGAGGTGTTAAAATTTGTAATGTGTAATATCGATGCCCATGGGGAAAAAATCAAGTCAAAACGTTGATAAAAATAATCAAGTCTCAATGAAAATCAGGAATTACTATTCTTATTAAAGACTTATGTCGGTGGCTACAGTGCCACCGACCTCCACACCATCACCAACAAAACCCTACCCACAGAGTTGTTCCCCGATACACACCATCACCAACAAAACCCTACCCACAAGCGAGTTCGTAAACAGAAGGGCAACCGGTGATCTCATCGACGGAAAACGATTGTGGAAGGAGGAAACTGACGAGTCACCGTGGAAATCGTGGTCGCAAGCGGTGCAGAGGAGGAGGTTCTCGGTGGAACAGACGACGGGATGCCATCGGAACCGCAGTTGTCGCAGATCTGAGACCGGAGATACTTGAGAGAGAGAGAGCGTTAGCGGGAGTGTACGGCGTTGTCGCAGAGCAAACAGAGCTTAGCTGAATCGATGGGTTTTTCCAGAATCGCCCGATTGTTCAGCGCAGCTTCAAGTGCGTTTTCGTTTTGCCTCTTAGCGTTGTCGTTTCACTCTCTGCGATCTTTTCGCTCTTTCATTTACACCATGGGCGATCTAGGTATGATTCGAAGGATTCGATTAAGCACAGTGGTATGTGTGTGTTTGATTCTGTTGTTCTTTTTTTTGATTGTTTGTTTGGGTTTTTCATTTGGGTTTATTGTAGTTAGGGTTTTGTTATTTGTGTTCTTGATGTAATGGGTCTATTCAACATATTTGATATGTTGATATGAGGGGTTTTAAGTTTCTCTGAATTGTTTTTCTTGATGGTTTGATGTTGGATGTTGATTGTTGATTATTAGAGCACTGATCTGGGGTTTATGTAGTTTTGACAATTGTGTATTTGGGTTGACCTTACTTTAGATTGTAGCTAAGTTTAGTGATCTTGAATAGTTGAATTGGGCGAAGAGGCCTATGAGGCTTTGGATTGTTGGATATGCGTGCCAGTGTTTGCTGCATATGGTTTGCATGTGCGTTGAGTATAAACACAGGACGAACCAGCAGCATTCGTCGGAGTATGGTGGCAATTTGAGATTGGATGCTGTTAATGGAGATTTGAATTCAAACTCTTCGAATTCAGGGAGTGAGCTCAGGAATCATGCAGGTTTTCTTCACTGTCTGTTTGCTATTTGTTATGATATATTTTGAATTTTCTATTATTTGTTGTATATTAGCTTTCTGTATGCTTCCCAGCAGCTCTTGAGTAGCTAAAGTTTAGTTATTAATGTTTGATTTACTCATCACAACTTTGAGTAAACCCCTATTTTGCACAATTTAGCTGCTGATGTTTAATTTCTTCATTGCTCACTTTGGATTATCAAAGAGTTTAGTTGACATTGGATTATTCAAGGGGTTTAGTTGACTTAGGGTGTACGATTTTGTTGTGTTGATATCATATTTTTGTTGGCTATTGGCGTATTTGGTAACAAACATTTTTTTTTTAGTAATTTTATCTTCTTTGGTTGGTTTCCAATTTGTTGATACATTTTGAAAAGGTTCTACCTGGTTTAGGCATTTCCATTACCTGCAATTGTATTCAATATATATATATATATGAGCTTGGAATGTAATTATAGTTTCAAAATTTATCTACTGAGGTTCTAATATTTAAATTTCGTTGAACAACTATCAAATCGCGATTCTTGGTTTCAAATATATTGTCTGTTGATTGGGTTATTACCCTGCAGTGGTAGTTGTATGTTTATTGTTCCTTTTTTGCTTTTGCTAGGCATAGATTTTTACTGAATTCTTTTATTATGTTGCAGGGTTGTCATCTTCCGATTTCATAGTTACATTTTCGTGTTTGTTGCCGATTGATACAGGTATGTTGTTATTATGTTATTTATGTCTTCTTGAATTTTATGTTGTAATAGCATGTTAGCTTTTTTTAATAAGAAAAGGCCTAGATATGAATTATGTTTTAGATACTTTCTACGGCTTAGGATAACGTTAGGTTAATGTTTGGTTTACTCATCATAACTTTGAATAAACCCCTATTTTGCACAATTTAGCTGCTGATGTTTAATTTCTTCATTGCTCACTTTGGATTATCAAAGAGTTTAGTTGACATTGGATTATTCAAGGGGTTTAGTTGACTTAGGGTGTACGATTTTGTTGTGTTGATATCATATTTTTGTTGGCTATTGGCGTATTTGGTAACAAACATTTGTTTTTTTAGTAATTTTATCTTCTTTGGTTGGTTTCCAATTTGTTTGATACATTTTGAAAAGGTTCTACCTGGTTTAGGCATTTCCATTACCTGCAATTGTATTCAATATATATATATATATATGAGCTTGGAATGTAATTATAGTTTCAAAATTTATCTACTGAGGTTCTAATATTTAAATTTCGTTGAACAACTATCAAATCGCGATTCTTGGTTTCAAATATATTGTCTGTTGATTGGGTTATTACCCTGCAGTGGTAGTTGTGTGTTTATTGTTCCTTTTTTGCTTTTGCTAGGCATAGATTTTTACTGAATTCTTTTATTATGTTGCAGGGTTGTCATCTTCCAATTTCATAGTTACATTTTCGTGTTTGTTGCCGATTGATGCAGGTATGTTGTTATTATGTTATTTATGTCTTCTTGAATTTTATGTTGTAATAGCATGTTAGTTTTTTTAATAAGAAAAGGCCTAGATATGAATTATGTTTTAGATACTTTCTACGGCTTAGGATAACGTTAGGTTAATGTCATGATGCTTTTCAAGATCAACTTCTAAACATACACAAAGCCTAAAAAACAATTCACATACAAGCTGGCAGGCGATGTTTTGGGCTTCAATAATCCCATTAGTCGTAAGTGCCTTATTTTATTTATTTATTCACCATTCTTTAAAGATTAATTACGAATAACAGACGTGATCTTTTTTACTGTCCAGATTATCTTAGCTGTTGGAACTAAGCTTCAAGCCATCTTGACAAAAATGGCTCTGGAAATCACAGAAAGACACGCAGTCGTCCAAGGGATTCCTCTTGTGCAGGCCTCTGATAAGTACTTTTGGTTCTCGAAGCCGAGCCTAATGCTTCATCTCATACATTTTGCTTTGTTTCAGGTAGTTGGCAACTCCTTGGGAATTTAATCACGTCTTTCTTTAGTCTCATGTCACTAACTGCTTTACTTGATCATTTGTGCTCACAGAATGCTTTCCAAATAACTTACTTCTTTTGGATTTGGGTAATGAAACAGCTTTCAATTTCAATATATATACATGACCAAAGTTGTTTTGAACCATTGATAGCGTGATACGTCTTCTTGTGCTTGTGCAGTATGAATATAAGATCAATTCATGCTTCCATCACAATATGAAGCTTGTGATCATAAAACTTGTCATTGGGTATGAATTATATCTAACAAAAGTCACTGCAGTACCAAGTGAAGGGCTGATTGACTGATTTCTGTTTGTGTTTATTGTAAGGTTGGAGTCTTGATCTTGTGCAGCTATATAATGCTTCCGCTATATACGCTTCCGCTATATGCGCTTCTATCACAGGTTATACGTTTAATAACTCCGAATGGTCGATTTTGATCATTCTGTCAAATGTGTTTTGCGAATACGCGAACCGTAAGAAACTACATTCTGGGCCTCGCACCTCAGTGACGATTAAACTGTTTACTAGCCGAACACTAAGGCTTGCATAGCCGCAGCAACGCGCGGCATCCATAACTAGTTTTATATTATATCATATTTTAAAGTTTGCAAGAGGGGACAAAATAACTATCTTAAAAACAAAACCTTGTAAAAGTTTTGACCATTTGTATTTTTGTGTTTTGATTATTTGTAAATTATACACACAACTTTGATTTAAATAAAATTTACATCAAAACGTAGATAAATATAAGTGTTTCAAAACGTTATATTTGGAATATTTATAAAAAACATATTTTAAAAGTTGCTAAAAAGATAAATATTCTAAAGTTAACTATTAATACATACCAAGAAGCCCAACTCTATTTGGATTGAAATTTACATCGACACATACATAAAAATAAAGGCATCAAAACGGTATACTCAGAAATTTATACATCATGTCAAAAATTAATCATTAATATCAATTAAATTAATAAAATCTAACATATTTAAGGATTCCAAAGAAAAAAAAGGTAAGAACATGAACGGTTAATTAAAAATCTAGAGTAAACTTCACTTTTACTCTCTATGGTTTGATCAAAATAACGGTTTTCCTCCAAACGTTTCAAAATCACGATTTTACTCATGGTGGTTTGCGATCCGTTTCAATTAACTTCAACACGTTAACATTAAATAATTCCATTAGTTACACGGGTATTTTATTCGTTTAACTTGTAGGGGCTAAATGTAAATTAATAAAAGTTCTATATACAAAGTTAAAAACAATATTCCCCATCATCTTCATCCCACACCCCACACATCATTCATCATCATCCTTCAAACTCCGGCCAGCACAACCGCCACCGCCGGCCACCACCACCACCACCACCACCACCATCCCTCTATTATCTTTCACCGTCACCAAGAACCTACCCCACCACACCATCTCTGTCAAATGAAGCCAAATCGACACCACCACCGCACCACCACCATCGCACAACCACCGTCAAATCCTCCAGCCGAATCAACACACACCACCATACCACCTTTTTTTTAAATCCTGATTACTACCCTTATTCGTCTAGAGCCCTAAGTCAGCCTTGTTGATCATCCTAAACAGAGCCGGCTCAACGTTTTTTGGGCCCCAATCGAACTAAAAAAATTGCTCTTTTCTAAAAAAAATTACTAAAGCCCTCCTCCTTTATTCGGGCTTGGGACCGGCAATCATAAACTAATACGATTTGACATTATAGTTTAATAAAACTACCAATTACCAAATACTAAATCAACTTAAATAAACAGAAACAACTTATCAGTAATCAAGATTCAAGAATCATCAAGATTCAAGATTCATCAAGATTAAAGAATAATCTAACCTTAAGCAGTTAAGTCTTGAGGCCTGAGTGCAGGTTCAATCTGCTTGCCAGGTTTAATAATTCGAACTTTCAATCTCTATCTCGCTTGTTGCTAAGTGCCAGGTTCAGTCTGCTTGCTGGCAATTTCAATCGATCAGTTATCAAGAATGAAAAACTCAACTTTCAACTTTAAAGACTCAAGAACACAATTTGTTTGTGGGTTAAATTATGCATTTGTTGTGCTTACCGGTCTTATTTAGGTGATGTCGCCTGTGGTGCAGCCGTGCAGGTCCCGTATGGTCGTCTGGAGAAGTGGAACAATCCCATATGAGGCGTCCTCGTCAGGCCGCAGCCTGCAGCCCGCAGCCCACAGGCGTGATAGCAGCAAGTCCGACGGTCCGACCTTTGGCCGTCGCCGCTCCATCATCGATGATGTAGTGAGCCGATCGATTACTCATCTTGGAACTTGGAGTTGGAGTGCTCTGAACTAGGGCAAAATTGAGATGTTCATATGGTCGATCTTGATTAAGTGAACTGATAATTGATATGTCGATAAATGATATGGGCTATGGGCTGATTTATGTAATGGATGACCAATATAAAAAAAATTGAAAAATTAGGGGCCTTTAGTTTTTGGGCCCCAAGCCCGGTGCATCCCTTTATATTCGAATGGGCCGGCCCTGATCCTAAACCACCACCATCGCACCACCACTTTCGATCGACCCCTAAATCAGCATCATTGCTACCCTACAGATGACCATTGTTTTTCCGTGAACGTAGAAGAGTTTCGATCTACGAGAAGCAGATCGAAGGAAGGTTATGGTGGGTTTTTGATGTTATATTCTTTCTTGTACATATTAACTTTGAAGCAAATTTATGTTCGATTAAGGTCTTATTTTTTTGACCGATTGTTATGATTGTTAGGAATGGTGGTGACCGATGGTGGTGGTGCGATGGTTTTGGGTGGTGGTGGTGGTGTTGTGGTGTGATTGGGCGGTAATGGTGGTGACAGTGGTGATTGTTTTGTTAGCAATGGTTGTGATTTTGGGCAGTAGTGGTATTGTGGTCAACGTGGCAGTGGTGGCAGTGGTGGTTGTGGTGGTGTTAGGGGAGTGGTTTGTGGTGGTGGTCTTGGTAGTTGGGGATGGTGGTGGTGTTGTAGCTATGGTGGTGCTGGGTTTCTAGACAATATACAGAAAGTTGTTTTAATATAATGAGTAAATTACCATTTGCATCCTTGAGGTTTGGTGATTTTGACCATTTGCATCCCTATAGTTTAAAAATCCTCATATACACCCTAACGTTTCATTTTTGTTCCCATTTGAATCAAAAACACTAACACCGTTAAATTATTATTTTAACTTCATAGAATGATAAAAATGCCCTTAAATCAACTACTACATAATATAAATCTAACCCCTAACCCATTACCCTCTTCCCTCTCTCTCTCTTGAATCAACAACCAGCCAAAGTGATTCAACCTCCACCTATAAATAGCAAAACTCTCAACACATTTGATCATAAAAAAAACAAATATCCAGTAAAGTGAGTAAACTGCTTGTTAAAGCTCCACCACAAATCAACCACCATTGTATGGAAATAAGCTTATTCCCCACCACTGTCGTCGCCGTCGTCACGCTGAAAAAGTCCGGCGACATGATGTCAAATTAACAGTCTAATAAGATAAACTAAATTAAACTAAATTGAACTAAAGTAATACTCTAGACTTGCTAAAACTAAACTAAAGACAGGTAAGTGAACCTATCAACTCTAGTAAAGCAAACGTAAGTCCGGATATCGAACCCACGAGACTCCTAAGAAAAACGCAAATTAAACTTAAAAACTAATTACTAAAAATTGCAAATAAAGATTTTTATTATTAAATGGGGGGTTTTCTCACAAATCCTAATGCAAGTAATTTAACTAAATTTAAAAATAAATATTAACTAAGAAAATAGTGATTAATTTCACACGAGATTCAAATGACGAAGCAGACACTACCTAGGTTAGACTCCTTTATGTGTTTAACATGTCTCATTGGTTTATGGAACTACTTGTGAAACCAGGATCTAAAGATGTATAACTAATCAAAATCCTCAAAGCAAACTCAACCCTTCTCAAGTACGACAATTAAGGTTTCAATAGTTATTAAAATTACCGGTTCAATAACAAGCACTTCACAGCAGTTTAGAAGTTTATTGAAATACCCTAAGATTATCAAGATGTTTCACAACACAAGACAACTTATCATTCTAAATGACGGGTTAGTTATTTCATTGATTTTCTAACTTGATTCACAAGAAAGATGACACTTTAACTAGGTGAATTTTCTCACGAATACCCTAAACCTAGCAAATTGACATTCCAAGACAAATCAATAATCTTTTACCTCACAGTTAACAAGATTAGTAGAACATTTAGATCTATTCCATTTATGTTATTAATTCCTATGATTCAAGACGTCTGTTAAATCATAAAACTAGCGATAACACCAAAGTACCGACCAACATACACCTAACAATTGAAAAGGAGAGTGGTAGGAAAAAGAGAGAAAAGATGGCAAAACTAAGAGAAGAAATAGCTGTACAGAAGGCCAAGGAGACAGAACTTAATAAAATGTTCATTGTACAGAGGTAACGATGAGAGCAAAACAAATGCTAGCAACCGTGTCACACAAGATAAGATCTCCATTATCAGGGGTCGTTAGCATAGTAGAAATTCTATCAACAACAAAACTTGATAAAATCAGAAACCACTTTGAGTGTCATGTTGTCTTCTGATGATCTAGTCCTTCAACTTATTGGTGACATCCTTGGCTTTCCTAAATTGATTCAGTAGTTCTGAGGTTGGAGGCACAAAATTTAGGCCAAGAATAGGTGATGTCCCAGTGAAGGTTAATGTGATGTTTTACGAATTAGACAAATTCTCACCCACTTGATGAGCAATGCTATCGAGTTTACCCACCAAGGAAAGGTCAGAGTAATCTTTACGTAATAGCAAACCCATTATCTCACAACGTCGAGAAATTAACCTGTACCTTTCATATACCATGGTATGACGTTAAAACATCAATCGTTATTTTGAATTATTGATTCATTTTGTTGTGAACTCATTCCAAGATCTTCGCATAGCATATTATTCTTAGACCAATGGTTGGTCAAAGGAGAACTACATATTCACAAAATATGCGTTAAGGTCGCTTCATATGGTGACGTTGGGATCTTAAATTTCAACGGATAACCTTTCTCATCATTGTTGGTCTTATCCTGATTTCTAGACATTATATTCTGGAAATTATGGATCAGAAAATCAAACAACTCAAACAGCCGGATACCCATTGTCTAAGTCCGCTGGGAATCTAAACGTGACCCAGAGTTCACCTGGGGACGCGAGGACCAAATAAAATCTCAAGTAATTCATCTTTTCGTCAGTCTCCTCGTGATTAAAATTTCGGGACGAAATTTCCTAAAGCAGGGGAGACTGTAACATCCCTAATTTTTAAAACGATTAAGTTTAATACGGTACTAATTCCAATAATTACAAAAATTATAATAATAATAATAATAACAAATAATAATAATAAAAAATAATAATAATAACAATAATAATAATAATAATAATAATGTTATAATGATAATATTAATAATAATTTATAAAATTATTAAATTGATTTAATAAAGTACAGGGTTAGTTTGTAATTTCTAGAACTTGTTTTTAAAAAACTTAAATCATGAAATATAATACATCAAAACCACAGGGACCGTTTGTGTAATTAACCCAAACCAAACACCCCTTCCCCGTAACACCGGCCGACCCTCCGGCCACCGCCGGAGCGGCTGCGCCCGGCGACCCCCTAAACTCCAAAAATAATGTGGTTTTTACCTAATTAAAGCTACCGACCTAATTTCGTGGTGGAGTCGATCGTGGGGCAACTTTCAAATTGAGAATTCGTAGTGCAATTGCCACTAAACCCGATTATATTTTTTTTTCGGCCGACCACCCACAAATATCAGGCATTATGCTATAAATTAATCGAAATAAACGTGTATATAATGCCATATATCAGTTTCTAATCGAATGCAACCTTCAATTCCATCTACAAACACATAAACATATCGATTTGATTAGTTCTCTCGGCCGCGACCTGTAGCTACTCGAACACCCCTGTTCGAACTTCAAACCTGAAATTTTTTGAGGGCTTTTGATCATTATGGATATTAGAAACTTCCTGTGAAGTTAATTTCATTATCATCAAAGTTTGCCACTGAAATCGATCCTTGCATAGTCGCGACTGATTCGTCAAGTGTCATCATCGATTTGATTCAACAACAGGTAATTGAAACTACCTAAATGCTAGATTTCATGGGGGATTGAAAGCCCTATGTTTGATTCCATAAACATTGCGAATCGAGATTCAATTTGATGAATCTTTGAATTAGGGTTCTTGGATTTGGGGTTATTCAACCGGTTTGTGTTTAAGAGAATTAAAAACGGATTATAACGCGGCCGAGGCCTTGGTTCACTGGTTAAGGATTTGTGTTGCAGACTCGAGGTCCCGGGTTCGAACCGGGGACCCTAACCTATTTTTTTTAATGCTTTCTAACCTATAAAAAAATACATAAAAATATCTAAAAATTACAAAAATAAATTCTATGAATTCTCCTTATTTTAGATATTACAAAATTATTTTCTGTAAAATTCTTTTATTTAAAAACTTTAATAGATTTTTATAAAATATTATTTAAAATATTAAAAATACTTATTTTTATAAAATAAATTCTAAATCAAGTTAATTATGAAATAATCACACAATCATATAAATATTATTTATAAATATTATAAATAATTATTTTATAAAAATGGACCCTTAATTAATATATTTTTAAATCCACAAATTATTTATGAAATTGTGGGTTATTTCTTATAAATATATATTTGAACCAAAGGTATAAATTAATACCTATTTATTAATCAAAATACTATAAGTGTGAATATTCTTATTTATAAATATTATTGGATAATTATAAATATATAATTAGACCACATTA
Organism: Flaveria linearis; assembly: GCA_024085815.1. Classification (NCBI taxonomy): domain Eukaryota; kingdom Viridiplantae; phylum Streptophyta; class Magnoliopsida; order Asterales; family Asteraceae; genus Flaveria; species Flaveria linearis. The sequence goes on from CM044002.1 coordinate 57,776,378, forward strand.
TTTTTATATTTAATCCTAAAAATATAAAAACACCTATGAAATCTTTCTAATGAAAACAAAATATAAATAATTATTTTGTAAAACTTAATATTTATTGATAAATACTTATTAAAACATATACGAATATATAAAAAGATTGTAACATATATATAATGCGTGTGTGACACGTGTTAAACCAAATCAACCCGAACCTTACCAAATATATCATTCGTATTAAAGACTAAATTACAAATCAATAATAGGTGTTGAACGTGTTTGATCGGCTTGCTTAATTCTTTGAAGTTCTTATTCATATACATTACATCAATCCAAGGTGAGTTTCCGTGGCCCCTTTTTATGCTTTATAATTGTTTCAATGCTTTTAAACTTGGGGGAAAAGTATGCTCACCCGTTTTCGATGCTGTAAAATCTTACATACAATTTTCATATTTGGAATCGACGTGATACTATTCTCATATTCTAATACATACATGGTGTTATTCTACGATTCTTACAACCATTAATTCCCGGGTTTGGGAACCAACGGATAGGTATTGGTAGTACTACTGGGTTGACACCCCCACCCTTCGACGATTGGTTAACTTGTGAGTTACCAACACAGCTGCCAGCAATCAGGCCAAGGGTGAATATATTCCGACAAATTTATATGCATAACGTCATTAGGTTTGGTTGTCTCTAAACACATGTTATGTGGGTTTTGCTTACAGTATGATTCCATATCAAATTCTACACAGCATCAAATGTTTTAAATTTAAACCTGCGGAACTCACCAACAATTATGTTGACCATTTTTGAGCATATCTTTTCAGGTAATCATAACAAAGAGGATAGCTAGAGCTGATGCCTTAGCAGAGACCCCCAGGATTTCAATAGACTGCATTTGTATTGTATATCATTTACTGTTATATCTGAACACTGTGTATATGGATTTTTAGAATATTAAGACTATGATAGTCGTGGAACTGACTAACCACGACACAAGTCACCATTGTGTCGGGCGACGTCATGACACGAGGATTTTGCATGTATATGTCTCTGTAATTATACCAAGTGTTATGACGATCCCGTCCGTCGCATCCTCGTGTTTCCGCTACAAGCGGGGGTGTGACAACTGGTTTGGATAACCACCCCATATGAATAGTCGAGTGGTGATTGTGCCAGAGGCAGGAGTTAAACTATGGTGTATGTGTGAGTCTATTATTTGCAAGTGTCAAGTCAAGGAGTTGTTATTGTGTCAGTTTATCTATATGTTTTACTATTGCAATATAAGTCTTAACGTTACCTTGTGAATTGAATTATTCTCAATCAATCAATCAATCTATATGTATATTCAAAACTATGACTACTCACCAGCTAATTCGTTAGCTGACTTTATTTTCTCACATGATTTCAGGTTAAGCAAGCTAGTGGACTTCTACTTGATCATATAAGACCTGGACTTAGTCAAAACAAAAGACAATTATTATTTGTGACTTTAACTGTTGTATTTGTATCTGTTAATTCATGTTATCCTGTAATCTGATTTTAATATTATTTACACAATTAGACAATCATGAGTTATGAACAATCAATCATTCCCTCGTCCGCTCCGATGATTCCGCCGTCGGTCGGGGTGTGACAGATTGGTATCAGAGCCATGGTTATAGGGAATTAGGTTATTAGAAATGAAATGACCTAGACTATAACTAAGTACCTTTACACATGAGTCCTCTCATGTATTTTATATGCTTAGATAGGATTTTAGGTGCCTTACATGCTTATACTTGATTATGTGATTATCTGCCTTATGTGATTCTTCTTATACTTTGAATCTATCAATATACACACGAATCTTAACTCATATTCTAAGGCATTGTGTGCCTAATTCAAGTGATTTCAAACTCCAAAACTCGATTGTTATTCATGGTTTTCAAATCTCGTCAAAGTCCGTGTCACATGACCGAGAACATGCAATGCTGGAAGAGTGGGATACCTGTATCTTAAGGTGTTCTGTCTAGGCAAGGTATTCATACAACTTGATTACCTTACCTGGGAACCCTCGAGATGAGTATTCGCTTATAGGTACGCATGTCCTCGTTAAGGTTGTGGTGGACACAATACTTTGATAAGTCAACGTATTCGCTTTGGTTTGCGAACCGAACGTTACACTCCTAACCTCTCATTGTTATTCTAAACAATCTCATTAACGATTTTATTATTTTGAAAAGTTTTAAAAACCAATTACCCGTTTCTCATAGAGGTTTCTTCTTTCCATATTATACAGAATGGCTTCTCGTCGAATCCGTTCACGATCTAGAAACTCTGGCCGTAAGATTTCTGCTATTGTAGCACGTGAAGTTACTGCGGTCATCCCAACTCTACTTACCCATTTGAACCAAGGCAACAATACTGTCCAAAACCCAATTGCACCAACCCTCCCCGAACTTGTACTTACAAACATTTCAGTTCTTGCAACCCCACTAAGTTCAGTGGAACTGAAGGTGCTACTGGATTACTACAGTGGTTCGAAAGCATCGAGAACACTTTCCTAAACAGTGAATGCCCTGAAAATCTAAAAGTCCGGTATGCCACAAGTGTTCTCCAGAAACGCGCACTTACTTGGTGGAACGGGGAGAAACGAACCCGTGGAACTGAAACTGCTCTAGCCTTAACATGGACTGAAGTTAAAGAGCTCATGACTAAAGAGTTCTGCCCAAGAAACGAAGTCCGGAAACTGGAAGCTGAGTTCTGGGAATTAACCCAAGACAGTGGCGAGAACCTAGCATACACTAACCGATTCCACGAACTGAACCTTTTGGTACCGCATCTTGCTACCCTACCTCCCGAGCCATCGAGAAATACATTGGTGGACTACCCATGCAGATACAGGATCGGTGCTAGGAATGAATCCTTCAACACTAGAAGATGCTATCAGGCTGGCTGCACAGTTAACCGATAATCATGTGAAAGCTGGTTCCTTAACCAGGAAAGGATCGAAGAAGAATACCGATAAACTTCATAACGAAACCGTCAAAACCGACCAAGCCGAGCTTTCCAAGAACAAGAAGAGGAAGGCTTAATCTCAAAAACTTTGCGGTAATTACCCCTGCTGTACCAATTAATCAAGTCCCTCCAACCCGTCAACCAGCAGTAAACAACCAAACACTAATGAAAAAGTCATACGCTGGACCTATCCGCAGTGTAACAACTGCAGTTATCACCATCCCGCTAACATTCAGTGTCGTCAATGCACAAACTGTGGTCGTTTGGGAATTCAACGTGTGTAGGAGTGCTGCTAAAGCTCCGACCAATGCACCAGTTCACCAACATCTTCCTGCAATTACCCAGGGTCATGCATGCTATCAATGTGGTGATCCGAACCATTTTCGTAATCGATGCCCTCAACTTGTCATCCCGGTTCCTACGGCTCAAGGACGTGCTTTCAACATAATGCTCAACAAGCTCAAGCCACCAATGATGTGGTGTTGAATAATTCTTGTTCTTGATTTCGTCTTCCTGATTTAATTCAAGATTTGTAATCGTGATTTTCCTTTTGTTACATTGATGTAATTTGAAAATTTCTAAATTTCTAATTGAGATATTTTTCCTTTCGTTGTTAAGTCGAACTTTGAACCGCATGCACCGTGGGAGATACGAATGTCCTAAATGATTCTAACTCGTCAAAACAGGGGTGATTCCCTTACTTTGGTGATGATTCTTTATTCGTTTCAATAAATGGTTTCCAATGATGTGTTTTATGAAATTTCATCCTCTGGATTAGGGTGATTTCCTTATCTCGAGGACTGACTTCAATTATTCTCTTTGGAACTTACATTTCACAAATGACATGATCTCACCAAAATAGGATTGAAACCCGTACTTTGGTGACAAATGTCAATCTTCGATTGTTTTCTTGTTATTATCAAGCTCAATCATCAAGATACGCGTGAAATTCATACCTTGATGATAATTTCATTTTATGGATTGTATTTTTTTCAAATGAAACGACCTCATCAAAGTAGGAGTGAATTCTGGATTTTGATGAAGAAGTCTATCTTATTATATTTTGCTTTTTTAAAATTCATCGTTAAGATAGGAGTGATTTCCCTACCTTAATGGTGAGTTATCTCGTCTTATTTCTGTAGATCCTCAGATCAAACTTTTTGATTGGAAGGTTAATGGTCATACCTTGAGCGTACACCATCAAGTTAGGGGTGAAAACCATACCTTGATGACTATTCTCATTTCTTGATCATCAATTTACCATGGTTGTAATCAAGTGACGAGACGCATGTAGTAACTTGGGAGTGATGAATAATGTTAGTGTTTCGACCTGTCAAGCCAAAGCATGATCTCTGAACTTGAAAAGAGACCGATCGTTTTAGGTTAATTTTGATTCTAAGCTTGGAACATTTAAATTCTTAAATCAATTTCTTTTCCTTTATTCTCATGTTTTGACTCGATCTAGCTACATCAAACCATTTATTCCTTACTTATCAACTTACATTTTGAGATATCATCAACACCTGATTACGTGATGGTAGTCTTCCTAAACAATCTATTGTCAAGTAAAGATATTATCTCTGATCGTGATGGTCGCTTCATCTCTCGTTTCTGGAAAAGTCTCCAATCAGCTCTCGAAACTCAACTGAATCTTAGTACAACCTATCATCCGCAAACCGACGGTCAGACTGAAAGAACGATACAGACCCTCGAGGATATACTCCGGGCTTGTGTCATTGATTTCAGTGGATCGTGGGATTTTCATCTTCCATTGATTGAATTCTCTTACAATAACAGTTACCAGACCAACAGATGGCACCATTTGCGGCCTTGTATGGTCTGAAGTTGGTGAATCACAAATTACTGGTCCGGAATCGATACAAGAAACAACGACAAAATTCATAAGATCCGTGATAGTTTGCTCACTGCTAGAAATCGTCAAAAGCATTATGCTGACAAAAGACGTAAGCCCATGGAATACAATGTCGGTGATCTCGTACTTCTTAAGGTATCACCTTGGAAGGGAGTGATTCGCTTTGGAAAGAAAGGGAAGCTAGCACCTCGCTACGTGGGTCCATTCAAAGTGCTCGAGCGAATTGGGAAAGTGGCCTACAAGCTTGAGCTACCCCAAGAGCTCGGCAATATACATCCGACGTTTCATGTTTCAACCTCAAGAAATGTCTTGCCGATGAAAATCTCCACATTTCACTCGACAAAGTCCAGATTGATGAATCTATGCACTTTATTGAGAAACCTATGGAAATTTTAGATCGGGAAGTCAAACAACTCAAACGCAGCCGAATACAGATTGTCAAAGTCCGCTGGGAATCTAAACGTGGCCCAGAGTTCACCTGGGAACGTGAGGACCAAATGAAATCCAAGTACCCTCATCTCTTCGTTTCAGCCTCCTCGTAAAAATTTCGGGACGAAATTTCCTAAAGAGGGGAGACTGTAACATCTCGTATTTTTAATAATGATGTTCATACGTTGATGTTAATAATAATAATAATAATAATAATAATAATAATAATAATAATAATAATAATAATTTAATGTAATAATAATAATAATAATAATAATAATAATAATAATAATAATAATAACAATGGGTTATAATAATATATATATATATGTATATATATATAAAGAATAATTATTATATAAATTAAGTGCAGGGGTTAAATTGTAATTTATTTAAACTAAAAAACAAAACTCTAGTTTGGTTTGACAAATGTTATAAACCACAGGGACCCAATGTGTAATTTTTTAAATCCCAACCCCCACCCCCGTCGACTCTTCCCCCTCCGGTCACACATTCCGGCGAGCCTCCGGCAAGCCCGCAGCAGCCGATCACGCGATTTCTGACCAAAACAAACACTCCCGACACATTCACGTGGGAGATTCGAACTCGTGCCAAATAAACAATTCGAAATTTGAACGAGTGCGATGTAGAATCTGCTCCATGCGTTGTCGGCACCTTTGTCAGTCCACAGATCGCACTAACGCCTTATTTTGATCAAATTAAACGAGTGTGAAGTACCATAAGTCAGTTTCTAATCGACCCCCATTCTCCATTTCACTTGAAACGAATTTAAACACCACCTTCGAACACCTCCTCTTTCGCGACCTGCAACTCGAATTTGAACCAATCTCCAGTCGATTTTGATCAAAATTGATAAGGTGCTTTCGATCAGAACTATCTTACGAAGCTTCCCTCAAGATTAATTCGATTGTTATCATCGTTTGAGCATCATTCGACCACCTCCATTGCCGCGACCTGTTCTCGACCGGTTCAGCTTCGATTCAAACATCATTCGGGTAAATACACACACCCACATACTCGATTTTTCATGGGGAACAAAAGGCCAATGATTGCAGAGCCTATTAAAATCGAATTGGTGGCCAATTTGGCCCGGATTCGAACTGGGGTTCATATGGTTCGGGGGTTAACCGAAATTGTGTTTAAAAACTAATTGGAACCAAAACCCCCGCGGCTGTATGCCTTTGGTCCACTGGTTCCCGTGTTCCCATATCAAACAGGAGGTCCCGGGTTCGACCCCGGGCACCTCCAATTATTTTTTTAGGGCCTTTTGAGCCTCTAAAAACTATAAAAAATTTGTAAAAATTATAAAAATATTTTTACAAACATTAAAATTTTTAAACAACTAAAATTATTTTTCTGAAATTTATTTTAACACTTTATCTATTTTTATTAAATGTTTTAAATAAATAAAAACTACAAATAATACAAATTTATTTAAACAAAAGTGAACTTTTAATAATAATTTAATTTATTAAATTAGTATTTGACACAGTATTACTTTTAATTTATTTAAATAATATTTATAAATGTTAAATCATGATTAAGTATAAAAAGTTTTATATTTAAATCATTCCAACAACATTTTCATTCCTTTTAGTTATTTAAATAATAAATATTTTAATTAATTATATAATTAATTAATAAAGTTAATTATTTGTTTTTTCACACTTTAACAATAAATCAAACGGTTACGCATAATGATACGTTTATTTTAAATTTTAAACATAATCGTTTTCAATGAATTCATTTTATTTATTTCGAGACATTCAAATTAAATAAATTAGTTTATTTAAACTACCATTCCAAAACTCAATAGAAATCCTAATACATTCCCAATTCTCAAATCATTATTATTCTAACTCGAGACACCGTTCCTTAGGTTAATCATAAGGAAATCGTAGGTGTCTAACCTATCACATTCAAAATCCAATCTCATCAATCAAGTGAGTATTCATATCCCCTTTTTATATCATTTTCTATTTGGAGGAAATCATGTGATACGATATATCAATCATGATATTCTAATGTTGTTTCATTCTAAATTCAATTCAAGACAGGTTATGTTATTACTTGCAATTACGTGAACATACTATGCTAAACTGGACGACAATAAAACCCTAATTCAATCAATCAATCCTGGTATCAATGTAGATCTACTGGTTTGGATAACCCACCCCATATGAATAGTCGAGTGGTGATTGTGCCAGAGGCAGGAGTTAAACTATGGTGTATGTGTGGAGTCTGTTATTTGCAAGTGTCAAGTCAAGGGTTGTTATTGTGTCAGTTTATCTATATGTTTTACTATTGCAATATAAGTCTTAACGTTACCTTGTGAATTGGATTATTCTCAATCAATCAATCAATCTATATGTATATTCAAAACTATGACTACTCACCAGCTAATTCGTTAGCTGACTTTATTTTCTCACATGATTTCAGGTTAAGCAAGCTAGTGGACTTCTACTTGATCATATAAGACCTGGACTTAGTCAAAACAAAAGACAATTATTATTTGTGACTTTAACTGTTGTATTTGTATCTGTTAAATTCATGTTATCCTGTAATCTGATTTAATATTATTTACACAATTAGACAATCATGAGTTATGAACAATCAATCATTCCCTCGTCCGCTCCGATGATTCCGCCGTCGGTCGGGGTGTGACCCGCCCCACTCAGGGAGCACAGCGTCCTCGCTGTCACACTCGGCTCGGCCCTAGCTCTGATACCAACTGTAACAACCCAGGCAAACCGCAACGTGATATTGTCCGCTTTGACCGAAGCCTCACGGTTTTAAAACGCGTCACAATGGGGAAGGTATCCAGCCCCTTTTAAATGTGTCATTTTTCAAACTTGGCCTAGGTATAAATACCTCCTACCAGCCCTAACCCTAGAATTTCATTCTTCTACTCCTCCAATCACTCCTTCTCCCTTCCTTGCACAAACCGACCTTTTTCTTCGCGTTTACTCCGGCAAGACTCGACATCAGCCTAATCTACCTCATTTTCGCAGGTAGACGACATTGGTCATCCTTTTTCTTTGTTGTTTCTGTTGTTCTTTGGGTGGTTTCGAGTGCTCGGGGCCAACCCGAGCACAAGGGGTCGTGAGGTCGCGTGTGGTGTCTTTCTGCGCGTCCTTCTGTTTGTGTGTGTGCGAAATGTGTTTTTGGAAGTGTTTGTGGTGTGAATCGAGTGCACGCAGCAGCCGAAGGCTGCTCTGCACCTTCTGCAGTCGCGATTCTGCACAGATGACTGAGTCTGTCATGCGACTGAGTCATGCGACTGGGTGTGTCGTGCGACTGAGTCATGCGACTGTGCGTATGCGTGCGATTGAGTCATGCGATTGAGTATGTCGTGCGACTGAGTCATGCGATTGAGTGTATGTATGCGACTGAGTCTATGCGGATGAATTTGTGCGATTGTGCGTGTATCGCACGACTGAATGCTGAGTCGCACGAATGAAGGTTGATTCGTGCGTGTGAATGTTGAGTCGTGCGATTCAGTGTTGTGTAGTACGACTGAGTGCCGAATCACACGAATGAAGATCCATTCGTACGAATGTAGCTGATTCGTACGAATGAAGGTTGATTCGTGCGGATGGAGTGTTGAGTGCGTCTGGTCTGTCGTGTGACTGAAGTTATTTGTGTGTGTATTCCTTTTCTTGTGTGTATGGTGTGTGTATGTCGTGTGATGTCAAGGTGACGTCGACACGGTTACCATTGCTAATAACATTATTAGCGTTAACACTATAAGAATTACTAATATTATCACAAATCAAATCGACTTTAACATTTTTACAATTATCAAGAACTGATTTGTAACCACTAAAATTTACTAAGTACTTCTCTACCAACAATGAAACATTTACACTAATATCATCGGCAATGGCAACGATTCCAAGTATTTGGATCTATATAAGATCTAATACTTATGTCTGCTTGTGTGTGTTTCGCGTGACCGAACCGATACAACCCAAACCGACCGAACCTTACTATTTCATCAAACGTATCATTAATGCTTAACGATAACTATTAATAGGTGTTTGACCTTTTATTGCATATAACATTTGGAACTTGATCATCCGTACTTACCGCCGAACAAGTGAGTTTCGTGGCCCATTTTTATGCTTATTCAATACTTCAATCATTTACAAACTTGGGGGGAAAGTATGCTCACCCATTTTTATGCTGTACAACTTACATTCTTAGAATCAACGTGTTACTGTTTTGTGAGTACTTATCTGATACATACATGAGTTCGTTGTGTGGTACTTTCTTTACAACCATTTAATTCCGGTGTTAGAACCGACGGATAGGTATTGGTAGTACTAGTGGGTTGACACCTCCACCCTTGTTTGTTGGTATACTAGTTGGTACCAACAGTGGCCAATAACGGGACCTTGGGTGAATATATTCCGACAAGATTTTGTGTGTACGTCATTAGGTTTGGCTGTGAAGCTCATTGTCATGCGATTTTGCTTACTAATAACTGTATTAACGATATTTCGTAAAACTATTATGCAGTATCAATTTACTTACTATTTAAACTTACGAGCTCACCAACAATTTTGTTGACCATTTGAGAATATCTTTTCAGGTGATAATGCTAATTGAATATCTAGGTGTGCTGTCTTAGTAGAGACCCTAGGATGCATTTTGAGACTATACAATACTTTACAAACATTCTTTTGAAATATTGTTGGTCTGATCACACATCATTATTCTTTTGGATACTTGTTCCTGGGTTGTGGGAATTACATTACAATGATATTATTTTGGTTATGTGATTCAATTACAATATTTATGCTTATGGCTATGTTGTCGTGAATATTGACTAAACAAGACACAAGTCTTCTTTGTGTCGGGTGTCGTCATGACACGCTTACCATCTGTCACACCCTCAAAATCCGCTAACGGGGTTTTACCGTCAGGCATGTGACACACCAGGATATCAGATAGCACCAGTTACACCAGACACGATAATTACAAAACATCACATTAAGTAATTAGACTTTTAAATTAATCTTAAGTGTTTCAGACTTGCGGAAGCGTTTCGAAAACAGAAATCAACAGTAAATTGTATCAACATGCGTTTAAACCATAAGTGTCAATAACGTTTAACAAAATAAAATGACTGAGTCGTAAAGTATGCCATGCATGCATCCTAGCTGAGTTCCTAACCTTGTGCGTTCCTATGACCTGAGAAAACATGCTAAAATGTGTCAACATAAAGTTGGTGAGTCCACGGGTTTAATCAACAAGAAATGTGTCAGAAACCGTTTCATATGGTCTAGTATATAAAGCATATCGATAGGTAGCTAGCCTATACACAAGTTATTTAGTGTTTCAAACCGAAGCTGACTTTGTGTGTTTAGTGCCTTTCCACCACGTCTATCACAGACCGCGGCAATCGTTAGGTCAATTTAGCACCCGTTTGACCTCCAATCAAGCTAGCACGACTAGCCCGGGCGGGGTTTGTCAAACCCAGTAGTACTACTCAGAATTACCTCGCTAATCCCATAGCTGAAAAGTTTGGTACTGTAAGGACTTTCAAATGCGTTTCCACTAACATAACAGGCGATATCAATAATACTGGCAACCATAACAAAAATAGTGTTTGCATGTTTCTCCCCCGAAAATGAAAGAATATAAAATGGGGCCGTGAAAACTCACCTCGAGTGTAGAGCAACAAGTAAATATAAACACAAAAGATCGGGTTTCCAATTAACCTGTATTTCATTCAGTATATATAATTAATATTAATTATTAATTACAATATAAGAGTCGTACGGTTTCACGTTTCACGTCTCGGTTACGGTTCGATGTCGGTTGTCGATGATTTTCATTCATACACAAACACACTCAAATGCATTAACACCACAGAATGTACACATTCACAAGACACATGTATTTTATGAAAAATATATTACAAGGCTTTTTGTAAATAATAGATGTTACGTCACAAAATATATATATATATATATATATATATATATTTATTAGTTTCTCAATTTTGTAGTTTCCAAAATGTCCAGTCTCGTATATATATATATATATTCAATGAAAATCGTTACATACCAGATCATGCTGAATATTGAACCAAAGGTGTGGAAATAATAGATGTTAATATTGAACCCCATTTTAATATATATTACAGGTCATGTTAGCACCCAACTTTGGAACCCCATGCGTCCAACTCCACAAGGAGTCTCCCGTGTGCCTATATACATGCTACATACACATGCATTCAACACATACTATTAAATTATATATACACAAGCACCACTATATCAATTCGCATTAGTTTTAGCATCACTACAGTCCAACATACACAGTTCCACCATATACGCATAAAATATTTGTTAGAAATTTATATATATATATATATATAAAATTTATAAGTGAATGAAGAACTCAATGGTTATATAAAATTTAGAGTTGTAAGAATTATCCCACATTGGTGATGGGATAAAACATAAGTTCCATTGTCCCACATTGGTAGTGGGGTGGAACATGAGATGCATTGTCTTACTTAAGTAAAGTAATAAACCATGAGTTGGATTGTCCCACATTGGTGGAATGGTAAACTATGAGGTGCCTTATAAGCAAATATTTTCTACACTTGGGTATCCTCCTAGTACATCTGTCTAGGCTCGGATGGCCCTCGCCGTCCGAGCCCGAGCCCGAGCCCGTGCCCGTGGGCGTGGGCGTGGGCGTGGGCGTGGGCGAATGGGCGAATGGGCGAATGGGCGTTTGTGGCGTATTGATAGCGCACTTTGCACTTGAGAGCCGCTTGAGAGCCGCCTTTATGTTTTTGACATGAGCTAGCATGGCTTCACACTTCGGAAGAGACAGGGTCAAATGGCTGATCACACTTCGGAAGAGACAGGGTCAAACAGGTTGGGTGCAGCATGAGTCATGTAGGGACTCATAGTGTAGCAGGTAGGGAGCTGGCTGACTCATGCATGGGCCTGCATGAATATACAACTCTAGGGTGGTGGCCAGAGTTATGCTATAAATAGCTGCACATTTGCAGCCTCATGAGATACCAAGAAAAACTCATAGCAGCAGCACATTTGCTTCAAAACTTGCTCCTGCTCCTGCTTCGGTTTTGATCTTTGCATCTTGTTGATAAAATTCTACGCTTATATCTCTTCGTTAAGATTGCATACAGGTATCATTTTCAGGTTGTGGTTAACTTCGGCAGTGCAATCTGCTACGGCTATTGTACCCTGGGAGACAGACGGGTTTCTTGTGTGTGTCACCCGAAATCTGTTTTAAGGGAAGCGTATAAAATACGTGCCTTAGCCAAATTCTTATCAGTTTATTTGTATCACTTATGTAACTCGAATCACATGTAATAAACATTACTGTTCTTATATGTATAAAGGAAAACAAATTTTACAACAAACTTAAAACAGATGATACATATTCGAGTTACATTACAGTTTGGTATAACTAAAATATATTGTAACTAAAACTCTTACGTAGAGTTTGTTATTTAACTTTAAGACTTAATTTCTTTCTTTACGTTTGTGATACAGATATAGTTGAAAGATGTCAACTGTACCTATGGTTTCAAGTTCCACTGTTGGATCTCTTACGTCTTCTGTAATGGGACCATTGGTTGGTGCCCAGTCAGCCCAAACTATGGCTAATCATGCTGAGAAGCCTGAAAAGTTCTCGGGTTTGAACTTTAAAAGATGGCAACAGAAGATGTTGTTCTATTTAACTACCCTTCACCTTGTGAGGTATTTGACGGAGTCACCTCCTACTGCGAAGGAGACAAATACTGAAACTGTTACTGCTGTTCAAGCATGGAAACATTCTGAATACTTGTGTCGTAACTATGTGTTAAACGGCCTTGCGGATATGTTGTATAATGTATACTGCAAGATACTAACTGCCAAGGAATTGTGGGAATCCTTGGAACGCAAGTATAAGACTGAGGATGCTGGAACAAAGAAATTTATTGTGACCCGATTTTTGGATTACAAGATGGTTGACTCTAAGACTGTGATAAGTCAAGTCCAAGAGTTACAAGTAATTATAAGCGATCTTCTATCTGAAGGAATGACTCTTAGTGAGACATTTCAGGTGGCCGCGATAATTGAGAAGTTACCTCCAAGTTGGATGGACTTCAAAAATTATCTAAAGCATAAACGAAAGGAGATGTCTATGAAGACTTAATAGTTCGTTTACATATTGAAGAAGATAATCGAGTTGCACATAACGGAAGTATTTCTGAAAATCAAGTGAAAGACCTCACTAAAGCCTTGAATAAGGCTAATTTGGTTGAACACGGTCAATTGTCTAAACCAATAAATTTAATAAGGGCAATAAAGGAAAGGAAAGGGTAAGATGAACAATAAGGGAGGAAACCTTGGTCCAAAAGGTGGGATTAAAAAGAAGGTGACTACCTTCAAAGGTAAGTGCTATAACTGTGGTGAATATGGTCATCGAGCTGATTAGTGTAAGGAACCAAAGCGTGAGCGTGAGCAGGTGGTGGAAGAAAATAACATGCCTTTAGTGGCAATGATTACAGAATTTCTGCCTTTATCACTGAAGCTAATATGATCGGAGATAACCCTGGATGGTATGTCGATACCGGGGCTACTCGTCATGTATGTGGTGACAAAACCATGTTTAGTACTTACAAAGAAGCTACGGGTAAGCTTTACATGGGAAACGAAGCCACAGCCGACATCAAGGGTGAAGGCGATGTGATCTTGAAGTTTACTTCGGGGAAGGAACTTACTTTGAGCAACACTTTGTATGTTCCTGAGATACGAAAGAATCTAATTTCGGGTTGGTTGCTTAATAAGTTTGGGTTTCGTGTTGTGATTGAGTCTGATATGGTCGTGTTGACCAAAAAGGGTGTGTTTGTTGGAAAGGGCTATGCCCATAATTCTATGTTTAAAATGTCTGTATCTGTTGTTAAAAATAACATGAATAAAAATGCAACTACTTCTACTTACATGCTTGAGTATAATGATTCAAATATTTGGCATAGTAGATTAGGTCACGTAAATTATAGTTCAATTCGTCGTTTGATTAAATTAAAGCACATTCCAACATTCCAAATGACTTGAAATCAAAATGCAACACGTGTGTTGAAGCCATACAAACGAAATCTTCGTTTAAATCGGTTGAAAGGAAAACCGAACCTCTTGATTTAATTCACACTGATGTGTGTGATTTAAAATCGGTTCCTACTAGAGGTGGAAACAAGTACTTTATCACATTCATTGATGACAGTACTAGATATTGCTATGTATACTTACTTAAGAGTAAGGATGAAGCAATAGACAAGTTTGTCTTGTACAAAAATGAGGTTGAGAATCAACTAAATAAAAAGATAAAAATTTTAAGGAGTGATAGAGGAGGTGAATATTTTTCACCATTTGCGGATATGTGTGCGAAAAGTGGAATTATCCACGAATATACTGCTCCTTATTCTCCTCAATCAAATGGCATCGCTGAACGGAAAAACCGCACATTAAAAGAAATGATGAACGCCATGCTGATAAGTTCTGCCTTAGTCCAGGAAACGTGGGGAGAAGCTGTATTGTCAGCTTCTTATCTTTTAAATAAGATACCCTTTAAGAAAAAGGACGTAACTCCTTATCAATTATGGACGGGAAGAACACCGTCTTACAAATACTTGAAAGTGTGGGGATGTTTAGCCAAAGTGGTAATACCTCCACCAAAGGTTCAAAGAATAGGACCAAAAACTGTGGATTGTGTATTCATAGGTTATGCCCAGAATAGTAGTGCTTATCGGTTTCTTGTTTTCAAGTCTGAGAATCCAGAAATACAAAAGAATACTATAATTGAATCAAGGAATGCTTCATTCTTTGAAGATGTGTTTCCATGTTTGGAAAAACAACATAAAAGATCATCACCATTTGATGAGATTGTTCAAGATAAGGTTCTGAAACAATCAGATGATGATGGGGTAGAGCTGAGAAGAAGTAAAAGGCCAAGAATTGAGAAATCTTTTGGGCCTGATTTTCTTACTTATATGATTGAGGGTGAGCCCCAAACATATCAAGAAGCTATCACCTCTACAGAAGGACCTCAATGGAAAGAAGCTATTAAAAGTGAAATTGATTCTATCCTGCAGAATCATACTTGGGAACTAGTAGATCTTCCACGAGGTTGTAAACCACTTGGATATCGCTGGATATTCAAGAGAAAAATGAAGTCAGATGGCACCATTGACAAATACAAGGCAAGGTTAGTGATCAAAGGGTATAGACAAAAAGAAGGTCTAGACTATTTGACACTTACTCGCCTGTAACAAGAATAACCTCTGTTAGGTTGGTGCTTGCAATAGCGGCATTGAGAAATTTAGAAGTACATCAAATGGATGTAAAAACCGCGTTTCTAAATGGAGATTTAGAAGAAGAGATTTATATGGAGCAACCTGAGGGTTTCTCTATTCCTGGCCAGGAAGGTAAAGTTTGCAAACTTGTGAAATCTCTATATGGATTGAAGCAAGCTCCAAAACAATGGCACCAAAAGTTTGACAATGTCATACTTGAAAATGGCTTCAAAATTAATGAATGCGACAAGTGTTGTTATGTGAAAGACACACAAAGTGGTTATGTGATCTTATGTCTTTATGTAGATGACATACTTATTTTGGAAGTAATGATAAGATGATAAGATCTACAAAAGACATGTTGAAAGCGAGATTTGACATGAAAGACATGGGTTTGGCTGATGTAATTCTTGGTATGAAAATCATTAGAACTCAAACTGGTCTTGTTTTAAGTCAATCTCATTATGTGGACAAGATTCTTGAGAAGTTTAGTAAAGATGACACGAGTGTCTCCCAAACTTCTATTGATACTTCTCACCATCTATCAAAGAACAGAGGTGAAGGGGTTAATCAGTTGGAGTACTCAAGGGTCATTGGCAGTCTAATGTATCTGATGACATGTACCAGACCTGATTTAGCTTATGCTGTAAGTAGATTAAGTAGGTACACTAGCAATCCAAGTTTTGAACATTGGAAAAGCATGACACGGTTGTTAAGATACGTGAGATACACACGTAGTTATGGATTGCACTATGGCCATGATCTAGCTGTTGTTGAAGGATACAGTGATGCAAATTGGATATCTGATATTAAAGATTCAAAATCCACGAGTGGATATGTTTTTACCCTTGGTGGGGCTGCTATATCTTGGAAGTCATCTAAACAAACTGTTATAGCTAGATCCACTATGGAATCTGAATTCATAGCATTAGACAAAGCTGGAGAAGAAGCTGAGTGGCTGCGTCATTTCTTGGAATATGTTCCAAGATGGCCAAAGACTGTGACAGCCATTTGTATACATTGTGATTGCCAGTCGGCAATTGGAAGAGCTCAAAGTGCAATGTATAATGGCAAATCAAGACATATACGTCGCAGGCATAATACGATACGACAACCACTCTCAACAGGAGTTATCACAATTGACTATGTGAATTCAAAGGATAACATTGCGGATCCGCTTACGAAAGGTTTAAGCAGAGAATTAGTATATAAGTCGTCCAAAGGAATGGGACTAAAGCCCATGGAATAATTGTATGAAGGAAAACCTATCCTAGTTGACTGGAGATCCCATGAACTAGGATCAATAGGACAACCTAATTATACAAATTGTGGTCACTGTGGGGAGGATCCCCTAAACTATTAAAGGGAGTTGAATACTTCCTAGTCCATTCCTATATTAGATAGTGACAAAGTAGGATAAGCTCATAGCTTTTAATGATTTCGTGAAAATCACCTATGCAAAGAGAGAAGTGGGGTCGCTTCGAATAGAATTGTTGGGTGCGCAATTCTTAGAGCTCTCGCAGAACCAGGTTAGTGTTCCATGACCATAACGGACACAACTATGAGAAGTTAACCAAACTAGGGAAAGTATTGTGTGAAGTGTAATAATGTCTACGTAAACGGTAATTGGTTCAAAGACACCGAATCTACCAATTACTAGGAGACCAAGTACACTTTACAAAGGAAAGTTCAAAGGTCACACCTACTATTCCTGCAATACTTGACTGTTGAAAATGTTATTTGAAATATATATATATTGAGTTTCATTCATGTGGGGAATTGTTAGAATATATATATATATATATATATATATATATATATATATATATAAAATTTATAAGTGAATGAAGAACTCAATGGTTATATAAAATTTAGAGTTGTAAGAATTATCCCACATTGGTGATGGGATAAAACATAAGTTCCATTGTCCCACATTGGTGGTGGGGTGGAACATGAGATGCATTGTCTTACTTAAGTGAAGTAATGAACCATGAGTTGGATTGTCCCACATTGGTGGAATGGTAAACTATGAGGTGCCTTATAAGCAAATATTTTCTACACTTGGGTATCCTCCTAGTACATCTATCTAGGCTCGGATGGCCCTCGCCGTCCGAGCCCGAGCCCGTGCCCGTGCCCGTGCCCTTGCCCGTGCCCGTGCCCGAGCCCGAGCCCGAGCCCGTGGGCGTGGGCGTGGGCGTGGGCGTGGGCGTGGGCCTGGGCGAATGGGCATTTGTGGCGTATTGATGGCGCACTTTGCACTTCTTTATGTTTTTGACATGAGCTAGCATGGCTTCACACTTCGAAAGAGACAGGGTCAAATGGCTGATCACACTTCGGAAGAGACAGGGTCAAACAGGTTGGGTGCAGCATGAGTCATGTAGGGACTCATAGTGCAGCAGGTAGGGTGCTGGCTGACTTATGCATGGGCCTGCATGAATATACAACTCTAGGGTGGTGGCCAGAGTTATCTATAAATAGCTGCACATTTGCAGCCTCATGAGATACCAAGAAAAACTCATAGCAGCAGCACATTTGCTTCAAAACTTGCTCCTGCTCCTGCTTCGGTTTTGATCTTTGCATCTTGTTGATAAAATTCTACGCTTATATCTCTTCGTTAAGATTGCATACAGGTATCATTTTCAGGTTGTGGTTAACTTCGGCAGTGCAATCTGCTACGGCTATTGTACCCTGGGAGACAGACGGGTTTCTTGTGTGTGTCACCCGAAATCTGTTTTAAGGGAAGCGTATAAAATACGTGCCTTAGCCAAATTCTTATCAGTTTATTTGTATCACTTATGTAACTCGAATCACATGTAATAAACATTACTGTTCTTATATGTATAAAGGAAAACAAATTTTACAACAATATTTATATGCTCAATCATTCACATACATACATACATAACCATATACATACAACCCACTACCTAGAGAACACACATGGGTTTCTACTCAACCACTATAATGCCACCCCCACTTAATTTCAGACATACACCATACATATACATACATGGAACATATATATACTAAAACACATGCATACATAATTACGAAACACACACAGCGATACAGAACACACATTCATACATCTAGACTATATATATATATAATATATATATATATATATATATATATATATATATATATACATACGTAGACATACATATACATACGCAGAACATACACACGCATCAGATACATATACACACTGATTACATGTATATGTATATAGCAGCGAACACACAGTTATACATATTATATACGTAGAATACGTACATATATACATACGTACACGACATCACAGAAACATACACATACGTACGCAACTATACATATATAAATACATAAATGCAGCAGAATATGTATATATATCTATACATCGCACATACATATAACAAAGAACACACACGTACACATAACCGAACACCAAATAGCGACAATAAACCGAACCGAAACGGAACGAAACGAAGTTTAGGACGAGCGGTTACGCGCGAAACAAGTGAACGGCGTGACGACGGCAACCGGCGGTGGCTAACGGCGGCGAATTGTCTTCGAGAGAGGAAGATGACCGGGGTTTGTTTTTAGGATTTTCGGGTGCGGGATGTGTTTGCGATTGTGGGGGAACCGTGGGTGGGGGGTTGGTTATTATAGTGGAATTTGAATTTTGTTAATTACCACAATGGTCCTTCTAGTTTGCAAGGTTTAACAAATTGTTAACTTTAATTTGTTGTAAGTTAATTGCTAACAATGTAAGTTAATTGTCAATAACAGTAATAATATTAATAATAATAATAATAGAAATCATCATCAATACTAACAATTAAGATTTACTAACAATTAATGGGTAAAGGTTTGATACTGGAAACGAGATTAACCTGAAAATTCGGGTTGTCACATCATCCCCTTATTGAAAGAATTTTCTCCCGAAAATTAGGACATGAACGTCAACAAGTGACTAGTGAACAAGCTAATCAGTTATCTGGAACGTAGCCGGGGTAGGATTTCCAAGGGTTTCTGAAACGAGTCCAAAACATAAAACGTCAGGTTTCACAAGAGTTGTGACACCATCATTTATTTATATTGCATCTCTATTGTTTACAATGTGTTATGACGATCCCGTCTCGTTACATCCCCGTGTTTCCGCTCTCAGCGGGGGTGTGACACTAGACGTCCGTGACTTTTATGTACGACATTATTTTTATATAAAAATTACATCATAAAAACAAGCATTTTTTGTCACACCCTCGCTTAGAGCGGAAACACGAGGATGCGACGGACGGGATCGTCCTAACACTTGGTATAAATACAGAGATATAATACATGCAAACTTCTCGTGTCATGACGTCCCCCGACACAATGGTGACTTGTGTCGTGGTTAGTCAGTTCCACAACTTTCATAGTCTTATTGATTCTAAATCCAAATACACAATGTTCAAATATGGAAACAAACGACAAATATTACATATGCAAATCTATTGAAATCCTGAGGTCTCTGCTAAGGCATCTGCACTAGCTACCCTCTTTGATTATGTTCACCTGAAAAGATATGCTCAAAAATGTCAACACATAATGTTGGTGAGTTCCGCAGGTTTAAATTTAAAACATTTGATGCTGTATAGAATTTGATATGGAATCATACTGCAAGCACAAACCACATAACATGTGTTTAAAGACAACCAAACCTAATGACGTTATGCATATAAATCTGACGGAATATATTCACCCTTGGCCGGATTGCTGGCAGCTGTGTTGGTAACTCGCAAGTTAACCAAT
Source organism: Flaveria linearis (assembly GCA_024085815.1). Taxonomy (NCBI): domain Eukaryota; kingdom Viridiplantae; phylum Streptophyta; class Magnoliopsida; order Asterales; family Asteraceae; genus Flaveria; species Flaveria linearis. The sequence goes on from CM044002.1 coordinate 57,796,780, forward strand.
CGTCGAAGGGTGGGGGTGTCAACCCAGTAGTACTACCAATACCTAACCGTTGGTTCCCAAACCCGGGAATTAATGGTTGTATGAGTGTTCCCAAAAATAACACCATGTATGCATGCAAAACAGTATCACGTTGATTCCAAGTATGAAAACAGAATATACAGTGTACAGCATTGAAAACGGGTGAGCATACTTTTCCCCCATTGATTGAAAACAATAAAAACTTGTATAACATAAAAAGGGGCCACGAAAACTCACCTTGAATTGATGTAATGCACAAAGACTTCACAGAATAAAGCAATGCTCGATCAACACGATCAATACCTATTATTGATTATAACTAAGCCTTCAAGACATATTCAGCTCAAATAGATGTGTTTGATTGAATTCGTGTCGGTTCGGTTTGACGTCCACGATTATTTATATATACATTTGTGTTTGATTATATACCTAATGATATTAGGATTTAAATTGGATTGTGGTGGGATTTGGACAAGTAATAAAATTACTTGTATTTTTGATTTATTCGAAAGAAATATATCATTTAATATATTATGTATATATTATTTGTAATCGTATAATTCAATAATAATTTATTAATTTAAAGTATAAAAATATAGCCTATAATTATATTTATAAATGATTTGTGAAATTATTTTATATAATTTCTATGGTTTTCCATGATTATTTCATGATTTAATGTTTATTTTTATAAAACTTAATTATTTATATTATTATAAATAATATTTTATAAAGATTTTAAGGTTTTTAATTAAAATAAATTTTCAGAAAATAATTTTCGTGAGTTTTAAAATATGGAAAGTTCATAAAATTATTTTATAAATTTTGGGAATTTTTGTAGAATTTTTAGAAGCTTTAAAAATGGTTTTAAAAAAATGCAGAGGCTCGGGTTCGAACCGGGACCTCTAACTCAATATCCCACGCACCAACCAGATGAACCAAGGCACAAGGCCGCGGTAACTCTTGGTTCTATTTGTTTTTAAGCCAACCCAACCCATTACCCCCAAATTCATATAAACCCTAGGTTGTGATCGATCGAATTGAACCTCGAAACGTTAAGGATTTCTGTAATTAACATGGGGTTTTGATTCCCCATGTGAATTCGAGTACATGTATGTATTTAATTACCTGTTTGTGATGAAATGATGCTAAGAACAATCAAGAACAAGCCGCGGCTATTTCGAAATTGAAAAGGGGATCAAACAATGATGAAAACTCAATTACTTGCACAGACAGCTTCGAATGAGGCTTATGATCAAAAGCCCTATGTTAATTTCGTGTATTGGAACTCCTGTGTTGGATTTCGAATGAGTTGCAGGTCGCGACATAGGGAAGATATTGAATTCGATGTTTTTGTGTGTTGCAAGTGCGAGTTCCAGTTGTATCCGATTGGAAATGTATATTGAAACGTTCATGTTGACTTAATTTGATTAAAGTGGTGTTTTTAGTGGGTGTTCTAGCCGTTAGAAATGGTCGGGAAATAAAGTGGAAATTTAGCCGTTGGTTTGACCGTGTATACGCGTGTTTGTGTTGGTTTTAGTTCGATTTGGATCCTAGGACCGGTTCGAGCAGGTTGTGAAGCTCGAAATGGGGTAATTTGGTGATTTGGCCCTTGCCGGAGAGTTGCCGGAATTCGGCCGGAGCCGTCGCCGGAAAAGCGGGGAATGGGCGGGGGTTGGGTTTGTAAATTCGAAAATTACGTATTTGGTCCCTGCGGTTTAACATTTGTTATTTTATGTTGAATGTTTTCTTTTAAGTTTTAAATTTGGCAAAACACCCCCCTAACTTATTTACTATTATTATTAGTATTATTATCATTGTTATTATTATTATTATTATTATTATTATTATTATTATTATTATTATATATTATTATTATTATTATTATTATTATTATTATTATTATTATTATTATTATTATCTTTGTAATTATTGGAATTAACATCGTATTAAACTCGATTGTTTATATAATTTAACTTTTCATTACTACGGGATGTTACATTTTTTATTTTTAAAACCAGTATAATATTGTTGTAGTAAAAAGATAATGTTTTTAAGTTTTAAACATATATCCTGTCATTGTGTTTTTAGTGCAGTTCACTGTGTATTTTTGTTAGTTATTGTGTTTTTCTGAATATTATTATATTGTTTTAAAATGATGAATTTTAAAAAAATATAATGATGAAATAACATTATTATGTAACTGTAATGTGTAAAACACAATAATAAATTAACAACTAATTAATCTAATACATTAAAACAATGACAAAATAACACCATGGCTCGTTGTGTATTGTGATCGTAAATGTGTTATCTTAAATATTATGAGTTTTAAAAAATGCATTAGTAAAATAACATCATTGTGTACTTTTAATGGCAAAACACAAATAGATAACAATAAGTTTATATCGTCTATTAAAAATAATGATTTATTTTTAACACTATGAGTTTTAAAAAATATATTGGTGAAAATATAATATTGTATACTTCTATTGTAACAATGATAGATAACAGAGTTATAATCTACAAAAATAATGATAAAAATAACATAAAATGATCTAAAACGTAAAACAAAATGATTAATACATATAACAAATGATATAAAATATATAACACAATAAACGTATAAGACACAATGAGCTGAAATATTTGACACAATGACCAAAATACTCCTCTATTTAAAATAATAAAATAACACGTGTCAAGCCTACAATCCTTCTTACACCTTTTAGATTATACATTTATTTTACTATAAGTATACCCTAATCATATAAAATATAATAGATGAAGGCCAAAATTCATATGAAACGTATCCAAAGGCAACCGCATATGTGATAACTTTGATTAACTGAAATTAACCGAAACCGACCATAGTCGACGATTAACCGGCCTTCCGATAACCGAATGATCAGTTATGGTTATGATTATAAAAGAGACCATAACTGACCAATTGGTTATGATTATGAAAGAGACCATAACTGACCCCTAACTATAGTGTGTTTTTACCGATAAGATGTTCTCATGTCAAAAAAAAATCAAGCAATATTTTTCATCATATACAATAGTATGAGATTACTATACTAACAATCTGCATATTACAAACTCTTCATGCTTGGAGTACAACATGCAATGCATGATTTTTATTATTACTTATTTTACATTACGATCTCTAAAGTTTCAATTCTACCCCTTGAGTTCAATAATATGTACACCTTCTATCTTATACTTATCTATTGTTTTCTTAACACACTCACAGTTGTTTTGTTTTTCTCTAAAAAACTTTAAAATCTAATTGTTATAAAATACTATTGGGAATTTCTTACTTTTCCTATTGTTCAAAGTGAATTTCATTTAAAATGAAGTTGTACATCATATAAATCCATTATGTGCTTACTTTTTATATAAGTTAATGTTTTTAACTATTTGGTTTTTTTTTCATTGTGGCCTCACCGCAACCGCGGATTTGATTTTAGATATTCAAGTTTCATTATTCTGTATTGGCCTGTATGCTTGAAACCGTATAAACCGAACCGTACAAACCGCAAATATTTGACCGGGTTTACGGTTTGAAATCGGTCGGACCGGCCGTGTACACGTTCACATTTAATTTTAAAGCTTTAAAAACTTTACAACACGGTTGAACATCAAGTAATTGCTAGTTACTCACATTAATTTA